>SRPY01000377.1:0-30617 GCA_018360145.1 Claviceps africana | reverse complement strand
CAACGAGCGTGATGGAATGACGTTTCCGGTGTTGGGGCAAAGGCGAAGAGGCGTCTGGTCTGTCGCGACGGATGAACGTTTTGATTGGCGACATGAACCAGACGACATGCTCTCTAAAAGCTTGTGGTCTTGGTGGGAGCGGATTAAATGCAGGCCCCGGCCGGTGGGAGCACCACAACCACCCATACCAGCCACCATCAGCCACCATCAGCCACATGACCTGAGGCTCTCCCAGTCGTCACACCTCCACGCCAGATGCGCATGCACATGCGGCATAATAAAGCAACATCCACAACCACACCAGACCGTCAACCCCGAATCCGCATGTCCAAGCCGCATCCTCCCATCCCCGCGGAGGCGTTGCGCCCGCCCACCCCATCATGAGCTACTACTTCGCCATCGTCGGCGCCCAAGACAACCCCCTCTTTGAATACGAATTCGGCACATCCAAGCAAGGCGGCGATGGTCAGTCCCGCTTCAACGACCAGCTGCGCCACCTGAACCAGCTCATTCTGCACTCGAGTCTCGACATTGCCGAGGAGGTCCAATGGGGACACGGGCAAATGTATGTCCCCCTTTTTTTTGTCCCCCTCATCCCATAAGCCGAGGCGTGACCTGCTCAACACACCACGACACACAAACCAGGTATCTCAAATGCATCGACAAGTTCTTCAACAACTACATCTCATGCTTCGTCACGGGCGCAAACGTCAAGTTCCTCCTCCTCCACCAGCCCACGGTGCCCACGTCGACGAGCTCATCCCGGTCCTCGACCGCTATTGGCGCGAACCCTACGAGCCCGGCCACGGAAGAGGCCATCAAGATGTTCTTTACCGAAGTATACGACAACTGGGTCAAGGCGGTTATGAATCCCTTTTACAAGGCCAACACGGAAGTCTCGAGTCCGGTCTTTAGACAGAGAGTGGCTGCCGCGGGGAGAAAGTATCTATAATTTTGAGAGGAAGGTTGAACGTGGCGGTTGCCAGTTCCGCCTTGACAGCGCACGAGGTCAAATACTTGGACAACTTGATGTAGATGATAAATTTGTGATACCATAAGGAGGCGAAACAGAGCGATAATCGTGTAGTCCATTTGTGTAACGCGCGGAACAATACACTCATGAAGAGATAAAATTGTTAAATAACTTCATGTGGTATTGTCTTGTGGTCGTCTTCTCTGTAGACGCCGCCATGCATCGTAAAACCCAGTCCCATCCCTGCCAAACGCCAAGAGAGAGAAAAATTAAAATCATCTCATGCTGTACCCGCCCATCATCTGAACCCATTCTTCTCAACGGTTCATGTAACCCTTTGGTCCTTGCCTTCCAACTGGAAAATAAAAATCATGTTCGATGTACAAGAGTCGAAAAACATTTCCATTCGAATGAATCCCGTGTTGGGGACCGTTTGAAAAGATGAAGAAAAAAGAGAAGGACACCGGACAGGCATTTAGCCACCGAAACCGTAAAGGGTACGGCCCTGTCGCTTGAGAGCGTAGACAACGTCAAGAGAAGTGACGGTCTTGCGCTTGGCATGCTCAGTATAGGTGACGGCGTCGCGGATGACACCCTCGAGGAAGGTCTTGAGGACAGTGCGGGTCTCCTCGTAGATCATGGCGGAAATACGCTTGACACCACCACGACGAGCGAGACGTCGAATGGCAGGCTTGGTAATGCCCTGGATGTTGTCACGAAGAATCTTGCGGTGACGCTTGGCACCGCCCTTGCCGAGGCCCTTGCCACCCTTGCCGCCTACGCAGCTTGTCAGTACGGATCTTCAACGCGTCAAAGCCGGAGATGAGGCTTGAAGAAGATGAGGGGCTTTTTGCGGATGTGCTTGGTCATGGGAGATGGATTCAGGTCTGGTCATGCGAGGTTCGCGTCGACCGAGTACCAGCATCGACTCGATGCCGCCACCCCGGGCACCCGCGACATGGGTGGAAAACCAGACGCGCAGCCTGAAGCCCAGCACTCGCCGTCGCTGGCATGCTTCTAGGGTGTAGGGTCAAAGAAGAAAAAAGAAGGTTACTCACGTCCAGTCATGTTGAAGGTAGAAAAATGGAGATTTCTTTATTTAAAAAAGACTCAAGGACGTGTCGCGTCAGCGCGTAGAATAAACGGGGAAATGCGAGATGCAGAGATGGATGGTGTGTGGGATGCGAGAAGCAAGAAGCGGGGGTGCCGCATGGGGGAGAACGGCAAATTATATGTCGGCACAATCAGTCACGGCTTCGCATCGAAAAAGCGCCAGATCAGTAATGGAACCAAAAACAGCGCGGCGCATGTGGGGAAACCGTGTGCGGAAGAGCGGAAAACGGGGGGGGTTTTTTTTTCCCTGGTTTCTTTGATCCTTTTTTTTTTTTTTGGTTCGACATTTGCTTAGGCTGGGCCCCATTTTTTCCCCCTTCTTTCCGTGCCATTTGTTCTTTTCTGTGCTTCGACTTTTTATTTATTTATTAATTGACTCTTTCGCGTCGCATACGCGCTAAGCCACTTTTGGGAGGGGTGGTGCCTAAAGTCTGCCTGCATGGACGTGCAGATCTGCCATAGACAACATGAGAGCACTGGCTTCGAGGTACCTTTTGCTACTGATTGTGCGAGCAACGGCAGCAAGGGGAAACAGAGCTGCGCTTACATAAGTCATGTGACTGCGCTAAAGGCTGACGACCAACAAGCAAAAATGAGGGGACAAAAAACATACAACAGCCGGTGTTCGCTGGTCGTCACCGACCCAACTACTAATCTGCCGGTTGGTAGCTTATCTATGGGAGAGCGGACGGGATCCCGAGTTTTCTACCACCTATGGTCGTATGTGCTCGATAGATGGGAAAAAAAGCACTATATAGCCTAATTGTTATGCTCCACGCTCAAATCCTAAAGCCAAATGGGATTCGTCCGCTGTATCGAGCATCCTTGTTGGCGTTCGCTTTGTAAAACAGGGTGCACGACAGACAGGATATGTCTTTGCACTCACAATCACGGCAGCTCCAACGCGGGCAACGACCCGCTCAACCATGGGTATCTATTGCGTGCGCGAATGCATGCGAATTGGTCGTCTTCAGACTGCGAGAGTCGGAGGCGTCTGGCGTCCACTTGATCATTTGGTAACGCGAATAGCAAGAGACATATCACTTATGCGGCAATTCGAGAAGATATAGTGCCCATGATGAAAGTTGGTCACAAGCACAGCAAATTACCGTCTCCATGCACAAACAGCACAAGACGAACAAACTCCTCAAGTGGGATTCAAATTTAAGATGAATTGGTCATGGAACCCCTCGGGTCTCGGCCAACAGGCGCGCCCAAGAGGTCTAGTCGAACACGCAAGCATGTAAAATTCCAAAAAAGGGGAACGCTACACCAAGTCATGAATCATGACGGCATGCATCTATGTACATGAGTGATGGATACAAAGATCGCGAGTCAAGCAGCGGACGCATTTGGTTCTTCGTTCCGCACCGGTTTCCCTCTGCCTTGTGCTTACACAGTACCCGGGGCCTTCGGCTGGGCCGCGACTGGCACTGGCCCCCCGGAAGTGACAAAACTAATCAGAGATCTAGGAGGCACAGTTGCCTTGAATTGCCCGTTGGTAATGGGAATCGGATCCAAGGTCTTGAAGTCATTGTCATTGTCCGTCAGGTACGCCAGAACAGTCTGGGCTCCGGCAAGCCGACCCTTGATGTTGACGTTCAAGTCGATTGACGTGGTGTAGTTGTTGATGATTTGGGTTGCGATCTTGCCATCGGTGTTGAGGAACGAAATGCCCTTCACATCCGAGGAGTCAGTGCTGGTGGAGAGGCGAACGGCTCCTGGTCGATCAAACTTGCTGAAATGGGCATGAGCCCAGAATCTCTTGGTGACGACGACTGTGTCGCCGAGCAGGTTGATCAAGCACGTGTTGACCTGGCCCGCCGAGGCACCGATCCAGTACAGGAATCCGTTAACGTTACCCTTGGTGTAGGAGTCGATGATGTTGCTCGCCCAGGTCATGCCCTCGCCCATAAGGCCCTTCTCGAAGAACGTGCTGGGCGTGTAGTCCTGCGACAGATCAGACCACTCCGTCTGCCAGACCTTCCTCTTCGTATTAAGCGGGTAGAGGGGAGCAGATCCGTATCCATGCGCCGTGATGACGTCGAGATGCGACTCGCCGGGATCGGATCCACCCTGCAGGCCGCCCATCTTCACCTGCTGGCTGTGCCAGCCGACAGCGTCGCAGCACGTCAGTTTCACATCCAGACCAGCCTGCTTGAGCGCGGGCCCGAGCACGCGGAGGACCTCGGATGCCTGTCTGCCGGTGGAGAACATGCTGACATAGGTCGTCTTGATTTCAGGCTCGTTGAGAAAGCCGAGCTCCGTCACCTTGACGCCAGACTGTTCGTAGAATTTGACGTATTGCACTAGAAAGTCGACGTAGGCGTTGACCCAGTTGCCTGAGGCGCAGGTTGAGTCCATGACACCACAAAGAGAGCCTCCGATGTCATCCCCGGACGTCTTCATGAAGCTCGGAGCAGACCACGCGTTGAGGTAGACGTGTTCGATGCCTCTCTTTTGTGCGTCCAGCGAAAGTTGCACCTGGCCGGTGGAGTTGCCGTCCCATACATACTTGGGCTTGGCGTCAGGAGAGCCCGGGCTGACGGGCTCAATGGTCGACATGCGACTGTAGAGCGTATTGTCGCTGGTGCCGAGGCCGTTGCGCAGAATGGTGAAGCCGGCGCCCTTGTCCAGGCTGAACAGAAGATCCAGGACATAGGCCTGGTTCTTGGGAGACAATCCACCGTGGCCTTGCATCGTCAAGGCAGCCTGGAAGGCCTCCGAGACGCCAATTCCGTCCATCTCCTGATATGTCGTATCCACATCGACCTCGAAGTTGACATTGGGGGCGGCCGGACCGTTCGCTGATTCTGCTAGTAATACTGCTCCGAATCCTGCTGCTGGTTTTGCTGGTGCTGGTTCTGCTGCTGCTGCATCCGCCGCCATCTTTGCTGCTTCTGGGTCTGGTGCTACCCCCGGCGCCTTTGCTGCTGCTGGGTTCACTGCGCCTGGGTTCACTGCTGCCTCTACTCCAGCTTGTCGCTTCCAACCTGCAGCCGGGGATGCATTCGCAGTTGCGGCGCATGCCAGCAATGGCAAAAGATTGGACCAAATCATGGTGCCTATGGGTGCTTGCTCGTCTTGTCTTTGTTTCCGTCGGTGTGCCTTATGATTGTTTCCGAGCTGGAGCGTGAAGAGGCGTGAGGGACATGCGGACACGGCAACCAGCACTTTGAACCGGCTTCTTGATTTATATGTGTATGCATTTGCAATGTGTCGCCGGGGGCTGGCTGGGGACTGACTCCTAAGCCCATGACCCCCAGTCGTCGAACCCCCCCTCCCTCCGGACGAACACCTCCATAACCGATGCTATGTATGGGTGATCAGGAGTCGTTACCATGTCGAAGCTTTTTTTGGTGTCGTTTTCTTGCTGGGCGCAGGATTTCATTAGGCTAAAGAGGGGAAATGAATGTGAGATGGTTTGGCGACGGTTTTTGATCCTTTCGCCGGTTCGGCTGTACCTGAGTTCGCAGCTAAGGGTAATCAACCAGGGGGCCTGTCAAGCAAGTGGGTGCTGCTGTTTTTTTTTTCGGACGTTTTCCGGAGTTGTCGGAATGGCGTAACGACGACACAGGCAGGGGTATGTACGTTGTCAGTTGGGGCCGAACCCTGGATTTCCACTCCGTAGCGTTGTACATTGCGTTGTACTTGTGCGTTTTTTTTTGTTAAAAAAGAATGCGACGAAAAGAATGGAGCGAGATTCGATTGCAAGTCCCGAAATGAAACGGGTCGGGAGGACGAAACAAGTTGAGTACGGGCGGGATAACAGTCTCGAAATACGAGACAGCCCTTCTTGATCTGATTCGGCATCTCGATTCGAATGTCCATGTACATAACAGGTACATGCTGTATCTTGTGAAGCTGTTCTGGTGCATCCGAGGTGATTTTGGGCAATTCACGCACTTTTGGCTTTGCTTGCTTGATCTATAAATAAATGAATCAACAAGAGAGGAGAAGAGAAGAGTCCTCGGATCAGGCCTCAGCTTCGAGTTGTTGGTTGGTAAAGACGTGGACTCCAGTGACTTGGGGCATGCTTCCTAATTTGGCTTAGTCGTGCTGCAGGCCGGCACGTTGTGGATTAGGTGCCTCAACTCCTTAGTGCCCACAAGGCTACACTCGCATACCCCCCCTTTTCTTCGGTCTTGTCATGGACTGGCCTAGATGGCTTCTGCGATCTAGCGTCAATGGATTTATTATTAACTATAGAGGAGAGAGAGAAGACTCCTAAAAGGAGCCTCCTTACTAGCTTATATATCTTATATACCTCTAACATACCTTAAGTATGCCTCTATAGTTACGCTTTATAGGATGCAATAAAATTATAATAAGCCTCTAATAAGGATTTAAGCTACTAGCTTAAATCTATTATATAGGTCCCTTTTACACACTTTATTAGCTATTTATTAAGTATAAAAGGGTATTTATTTATAGTAAGGTAAGTATATTATAGCTCTACCTATCTCTAACCTATATTTATATAGGTAATTTATATTATTTATAATATTAATATATAGTTATTTAAAAGTAAGCTTAATAGTACTATAGTATTATAAGTTAGTTTTATAATTATAATAATAAACTAAATTAAATAAATAAAGAGTAAGCTAAGTGCTAGCTTATTATAATTATTTAGGTTAATAAAATAAATATAAAAGCCCCTTTTATACTATTACCTATTTACCTTTCTTTCCTTCTTTTTTATACCTTTTAATTTCTTTAAAATTCTTTTTACTATTTACTTACTATTCTTTTATTATTTATTTTATTTAATAAATATTCTACTTTAAGTTTTAAAAGAAGCCTTTTATTTATTATTCTATATTTTATATATTATCTTTATACTTATATTATTATTTATCTTTATATTTTAATTATATTATTATATTAATATAAATATAGTTATTATAAATTTTTAATATTAACTTATTTAATATTAGTAAAATATTTACTACTACTATTTTATCCTCTCTCCCTTTACTTCCTTTATATAGCTTATAGCTAATTAGCTACTATAAAGTAAAAAGTAATTTAAATAATAAGTCCTTTATATTTAAAGAGTAAAAGATTAAATATTATATATTTTACTATAAATATATAGTAAGAAATAAGCTATTTAACTATTTATAAAGGTAAGGTAAAGCCTACTTATTTTATAAAAAATAATAATATAAATGCTTTTAAAGAAAGTATTTATTTATAAAAAATACTACCCTTTACTATATTACTTATAATATAATTATAGAGATTTAAGTTAATTATACTATTTAAATACTATATATCTTTATAAAGAATATATTAAATAAAAAAGGTATTTATATTATTTTATACTTTAAGTTTATTAACCTTAGCTAATAATTTCTAAACCTCTTAAAGGCTACTAAAAAGGTAGCTAAAAGAGGCATTAATATTATTAAAGTAATATATAAATATATTGCTTTAGCTAAAGAGACCTTTAACTTATACTTTTACTATAGTTTAAAAACTCCCTTTAATTATTAATTATAATCCCCTCTCTCCCCCTTTTAAGTAGTAATAAATATATATTAAATATATTATATAAACTATAAATTAATACTACTATATTAAACTATTAATAACTATATTATATAATTATAAGCCTTTACCCTTTAAAAGCTTAATAAAGGTTAATATAAATATTATAATTTAAAGGATTTTAATAAATAATAAATAATTAAAAAAGGTTTTAAAAGAAAATAAATAAAGGGTTAAATATTATTTTAAAAGAATAAATTAAGGGTTATAAATAACCTTAAATTAATTTCTATTTTAATAAAATAAAATTATTATTATAATATATATCTCTTTATTATAACTTAAAGTTATATAATATAGATATATTATATATACTTTTTAATAGCTTTTATATAAAATAAGTATATCTTATTTATTTAATAAATATATTATAATTCTTACTATAGCTATATATATTTTAAATATATAGGATCTTCTTTACTTTATATTTAAAATATATTTACTTAAAATTATTATTAATTAAGTATAGGTTTAGTTAAAAATCTTTATATACTTAAAAGGGTAATAAATTTATTGCTATATACTTAATAAAGTTTATATAAAAAACTAAATAAATATTACTTAAAATATTTAAATATATAATAAGTAGTATAAATATATTTAAAATAATATATTTTATTATAACTTAATCTAACTTATAATATAAGTAGTTAGTTTTAATATAGTAAAGGTTAAGCTAAACTTAATTCTTAACTATAAAGCATTTAGCTAAATAATATTTATAATTTACTATATTTTATTATTACTATTATATAAAGTTAATAATAGCTTATATTAATTAAGTATCTATATAAATTTAATTAAAGAAGTGTATTATATACCCTTTAAGTAATACTTAATTTTTAATAAAAGGTAAGTTATATTAAAAAAGCTTAATATTATAGCTATAAAGCATATAGTAAGCGCTTATTTTAATAATACTAAATGTTTAATTATTTAATATAAGCTAATAAATAGCTAGATATTTAGGCTAATTATCTTAAAAGAAGGCAATAATAATATATAATATAGCTTATACTTCTTAGTTAATATATTCTATACCGCTATTTATCTATAAATAGTATAATATAAATAGTAGCTATTTAGTTTTTATTAATAAATAAAGCGCTATTTAAAATCCTTTAATTTAATTAAAGCTATAATTAAATATAATACTTTATAGAAACCTATAAAACCACTATTAATATTAAAGGAAGCGCTTTATATATACTTTAATAGCTATATTAATTATTACTTTAAGTTAAATATATTTAAAGAAATAGTTTATAATAATTATAAAGTATTTAAAAGATTCCTTATTTACTACTAATAAGTTAATTATAAAGTCTACTAAGACCTATAATTAATAATAATTTAATATAAAAATAAGCTATAATAAGCTCTATTAAAGTTATTAACTCTTCTACCTACTATAATAATAGTAATTTTATATAAAGCGTGCTATATCTTTTAATATCCTTTTTTAATAATACTTATATATTAATACTTAAAATATAGTGTTTTTACTAAAGTAACCTAATATAGGTAAGTTATATATATATTAAATAAGTGTAATAATAAGTAATTTAAATTAAAGCACTTAAATATAGCTATAAAATAATAATATACTATATATATTAATAGCGTAGTCTTTTATTTACTATTAAGTATTAGCCTTAAATAAAAAATATTATACCCCCTTTTAAACTAACTTTTATTTAATAAAGTATAATTTATTTATTATAATACTTTAAAACTAAAGGTCTTTAAAATATAAATTTATAAATAGTATAGATATATATAGTATAAGTATAAATAAAGTAGCTATTAAGCTATATAAATTATAATTACTAGCTATTAAAGGTTTATTTAGCATTTTAAGGTATATAATTAATACTAAAGGGAATAGTGCTTAATATTTTATAGCTAAACCTTACTTATTTTATTTATAATAGAAAAGTATATTAAGTTACACTATAAAGGTACTTAGTTAATAATATAACTAAAAATTAAAGAGAGAGAGTGTCTTTACTTAATATATCTATCTCTTAAATATCTTATATAGGTTAGTAAAGTATTTAAGATTTTTATAGTTAGTAAAAATTATAAAAGGGTGTAAAACACTATAAAGTTCTATAGACTATACCTTAAAGTAAAAGATAATATTAAAAAGCTCTTTATTATAAATTATATAGTTTCTTTAAAGCGCTAATAAGCGCGTTAAGTAATATATAACTAGGTGTAGTATATTTAACTTATTATATTAAAAGAGGCAGCTATTAAGCACCTCTTTAAATAAGTTAGCTTTTACTATAGTTTTATAGTTAAAATTCTATTAAATAAAAATAAAGTATAAAATAAAGGTAGCCTTTAGCTAATAAAATAATTACTTATACTTACTTAATTAAATAAATAGCATGCCTTTCTATATTAATATAAAAAGAGGGCTAATAAAATCTAAAAAGTTAGGGATAAATTTATAATAAAAATTTATAAAACCTAAGAAGCTATAGACACTATATATCTTAGTAGGTAGCTATTAATTATAAATAGCCACTACTTTCTTTAAATTTAGGTATATTATATATCCTATCTAAATAATAAACCTTAAGTACTTTACCTCCTTTATACTAAAGGTATACTTATTAATATTTAAATAAAGGCCTATTTATTAAAGATAAGTAAAAACCTTCTATATATACTTAATATAGTCCTTCTATATACTATTAAAGTAAACTAAAATATTATTAAAGTATATAGTAATATAATCTCTAAAGGCATCTCCTAATACACTATTAATATAATATTAAAACATAGCTAAAGCCTCTATTAAACTAAATAGGTATATTAGCTATTTAAAGAGACTAAATTATATATAAAAGGTAGTTAAATATTTATTGCCTTAGGCTACTTATAGCTAATAGAAGGCAGTATATATATTTAACTTAGTAAACCACTAAGCTTTTATAAAAGAATATAGAGTCTCCTTTATTAATAGAAGTAAGTAATAGTTTTAATCTATAACTTTATTAAAGGTATAATAGTTAATATAAAAGTATTAACTACTACCTACCTTCTATACTAAAAGCACTAGCGCTATAGCTAATAAAGAAAATATATAAATTTAGCCTTTATTTATTAAGTCTATAATCTATTTTTAAATCTTTAGTAGCTAGTCCTTTAATATATTATATAAAGGCGTCTATAGAATCTTTAAGAGGGAGCTATTTAAATTTCTTTAAAGACATATATAGTAGTCTATAACGCCCTAATAAAGGGGTAAGGAGGACGCTTATTCTTTATTAAAGAGGTCTTAAAAATTATATAAATTAGGTAGTAGGTACTGTAGTATTTTATTAGTTAGTAGAATAGGAGGTCCTAAGGTAGTTATTAAAATATTATTAATTTCTCTTTGTTATAGACTGGCCTAGATGGCTTCTGCGATCTAGCGTTAATAGATTTATTATTAACTATAGAGGAGAGAGAGGAGACTTCTAAAAGGAGCCTCCTCGCTAGCTTATATATCTTATATACCTCTAGCGTGCCCTAAGTGTGCCTTTATAGTTACGCTTTATAGAATGTAATAAGATTACAATAAGCCCTTAATAAAGATTTAAGCTACTAGCTTAAATCTATTATATAAGTCCCTTCTATACACCTTATTAGCTATCTATTAAATATAAAAGGGTATTTATTTATAGTAAGGTAGGTATATTATAGCCCTGCCTATCCCTAGCCTATACCTATATAGGTGATTTATATTATTTATAATATTAGTATATAGTTATTTAAAAGTAAGCTTAATAGTGCTATAGTACTATAAGTTAGTTTTATAATTATAATAATAAGCTAAATTAAATAAATAAAGAGTAAGTTAAATACTAGCTTATTATAATTATTTAGGTTAATAAAATAAATATAAAAGCCCCTTTTATACTATTACTTATTTACCTTTCTTTTCTCCCCCTTTATATTCTTTAACTTTTTTAAAATTTTCCTTACTACCTACCTACTATTCTTTTACTATTTATTTTATTTAGTAAATATTTTACTTTAAGTTTTAAAAGAAGCCTTTTATTTATTATTTTATATTTTATATATTACTTTTATATTTATATTATTATTTACCTTTATACTTTAGTTATATTATTATATTAATATAGATATAGTTATTATAAATTCTTAATATTAACTTATTTAATATTAATAAAATATTTACTACTACTACTCTACCCTCTTCCCCTTTACCTCCTTTATATAGCTTATAATTAATTAATTATTATAAAGTAAAGGATAATTTAAATAATAAATTTTTTATATTTAAAGAGTAAAAAATTAAATACTATATATTTTACTATAAATATATAGTAAGAAATAGGCTATTTAATTGTTTATAAAGGCAGGGTAAGGCTTGCTTATTTTATAAAAAATAGTAATATAAATGCTTTTAAAGAAAGCATTTATTTATAAAAAATACTGCTTTTTACTGCATTATCTATAATATAATTATAGAGATCTAGGCTAATTATACTATTTAAACACTATATATCTTTATAAAAAATATATTAAATAGAAAGGGTACTTATATTATTTTATACCTTAAGTTTATTAACCTTAATTAGTAATTTTTAAACCTTTTAAAGGCTGCTAAAAAGGCAGCTAAAAGAGGCATTAGTATTACTAAGGTAGTATATAAATATATTGCTTTAACTAAAGAAACCCTTAGCTTACACTTTTATTATAGCTTAAAAACTCTTTTTAATTATTAATTATAATCCCCTCTCTCCCCCTTTTAAGTAGTAGTAAATATACACTAAGTGTGCTATATAAACTATAAATTAATACTATTATATTAAACTATTAATAACTATACTATATAATTATAGGCCTTTACCTTTTAAAAGCTTAATAAAGGCTAATATAAATATTATAACTTAAAGGATTTTAATAAGTAATAAATAGTTAAAGAGGGTCTTAAAAGGAGATAAATAAGGGGTTAAGTATTGTTTTAAAAGAATAAATTAAGGGTTATAAATAACCCTAAATTAATTTTTATTTTAATAAAATAGAACTATTATTATAATATATATCTCTCTATTATAACTTAAAGTTATATAATGTAAATATATTATATATACTTTTTAGTAGCTTTTATATAAAATAAGTATATTCTACTTATTTAATAAATATATTATAATTCTTACTATAGTTATATATATTTTAAATATATAAGATCTCCTTTACTTTATATTTAAAATATACTTACTTAGAATTATTATTAATTAAGTATAGGTTTAGTTAGGAATCTTTATATACTTAAGAGAGTAATAGATTTATTACTATATACTTAATAAAGTCTATATAAAAAACTAAGTAAATATTACTTAAAATATCTAAATATATAGTAAATAGTATAGATATATTTAAAATAGTATATCTTACTATAACTTAATTTAACTTATAGTATAGGCAGTTAGTTTTAATATAGTAAAGATTAAGCTAAACTTAATCCTTAATTATAAAGCGCTTAGCTAAATAACGCTTATAATTTACTATATTTTATTATTACTATTATATAAAGTTAATAGTAGCTTACATTAATTAAGTACCTATATAAATCTAATTAAAGAAGTATACTATATACCCTTTAGGCAATACTTAACTCTTAGTAAGAGGTAAGTTACGTTAAAAGAGCTTAATATTATAGCTATAAAGTATATAGTAAGCGCTTATTCTAATAATGCTAAATATTTAATTATTTAATGTAAGCTAATAAACAGCTAAATATTTAGGCTAATTATCTTAAAAGAAGGCAATAATAATATATAATATAGCTTATACTTCCTAATTAATATATTCTATACTGCTATCTTGTTATAGACTAGCCTAGAGGCGTGCTGCTTTTTAGCGTCGATAAAGTTTATATTAATCTTACCCCCCCTAAAAGAGGGCGAAGAGTAAAAAGAAACTATTCTAATTTATATAGGCATTTACTTAAGTAAACACTTAAGGTTTTATTTAACTTTATTAAGTTTTCTTTATAGAATTGTAACAGTCCCACTAAGTTATCCTTATAAAGCTATAATAGTTCTATTATAGCTTTATAACGCTTCCCTTACTGTTTTTACTATATATCTAAGCTAGTAGCTTAGATTTATTATATAGCTCCTTATTAAATTATTACACTAAAGGAGTAGTAGTAGTGTAGTTATAGAATAATATTGTTCTACCTATATTCTATAAGTTTATTATCTACTATAGCCCTACCCTCTATACATTACTTAGTTACGTAGTTTACATTAGTTAATAATAAATAAGAAAATAAATAAATAAAAGTTAAAAATAAATACACTTATTGCTATATAACGCGCTTCTTTTTAATAAAAGCCTATTATAATCCCTACTACCTATTTTATTAGTAGTTATAATCTTTCCCTCCTTTATATTCTCTAAAGTTATTTATTTTAATATTATATCTTTATTAATCCCTTAGCCCTTTACTACTATTTTATAATATTACTAAAGTATTTATATTAATAAATTAGTATAAGACTTTATTCTCTTAGTATTAGTTTATAAGTAAAGTAGCTATTTCTTTAATATATACTAAAACTATTTTATTATTAAGCTAAAACTATTTATAAAGAAGGTATATTCTATACTCTATTTAGGAATATTATAAAAAAGGTATAGTAACCTAAATAAAGGTTTAAAAACTATATTAGCTACTATTAAAGCTTTTATACCTTCCCCTTTACTATTACTTAAGCAGTATATTAATAAAATCTTTATAAAAGGGAATTTCTATAAAAATTCCTTTAAAAGTATTAAAGAGAAGAAGGATAATATTTATATTTAATATAGAGATAATATAGTATACTATAGGAAGTGTAGTTACTAGCCTTTAAAAACTAACTAGTTAAAATTATATTAACTTTATATTATAGTAAAGAGAGAATATAATTAAAAGTTATAAATTTATACTATTAATTTAAAACTATACTAAGTATACTATAATGTTATTATAATAATTAAGTAAGAGGTAGCTATTAAAACTTTAACTATAGGTAAAATAAAGCTAGTCTTAACCTTTAAGTATTTTAAAATAGCTTAGTAATATAAGTAATAATATATTTATACTTAAGCTACTGTAGCTTAAAGAGAAAAACCTTAAAATACTTTAAGTAAAATTAAGGCTAGATTTTAAAAGACTACTACTACTACTTTAAGTAGTTTTTAAGGTATACCTTAAAAGCCTATAGCTACTTTAGGTAGTTTCTATAAAATACCTTAATAACCTACTTATAGTAATATAAATAGTAGCTATAAGGCTACTAAAAGGGAATTATTTTATTAATAGTAGTGTAAAGCCTTACTTTAAAATTATTACTTTACTTTACTTAAGCTATTAAAGCGTTTTATAAATATAGTATAGTCTCTATATAAATCTACTTAAAATATAATTAATACTATAGTAAGTCTTTAATAGTAAATAATATTATTAATATAGTAAAGTGTTTATAGTAAAATACTACCTTTAAGTGCCTTACCTATCTCTCTTTTAAGCACTAAGTTTAAGGTAATAACTTTCTAAAATAATATATTAGTAGTGTCCCTTAATATTTAATATATATTAAATACCTAATATATATAAAGGGCTAGTAATGCCCTTTAGAAATTATTTTAGGTATATCCTACTTCTATAGCTAGTGTATTGCCCTTTATAGGTAGGTAAGTACCTTTAATATCTCCTATTACTTCACTACCTATTTAAATTAATTTTATAAATACACTAAAGCTATTTTATAAAGGCTTTAAAGAACTATTCTATCCCTACCCTACTAAATTTAAAGTATAAATTAATACTATCTTTAGCACTTTAACGCTAAGGCTAAGGTACCTTTACCTCCCCTTTATTACTAAGTTAAAACGCTTTATATATATTTAAAATACTAAAATAAGCCTAGATTTTATATTAAAAATCCTTAAGTACCGCTACTACTATTTTAATATTACTATAGAAATAAACTATTACTTAGCTAAGTAAAGAGTAAAAATTAAAGAGAAGGTAAATATATTAATTATAACGCTTAAGCGTTACCTTTATAATCTCTTTAATACTTCTCTATTCTTTAATTTTAAGGATATTATTATTATTTTAAATGTTATTTATACCCCTTTTACTTTAAAGCTTATTTCTCTCCTTATCCCCTCTATTAACTAAACTAGTTTTTATTTAATATAGGTATTAACTAAATATAATCTATATAAAGCCTATAGTATAAAGCTACTTATAAATTCTTTTAATGTTTTATAATATTTATTACTACACTATCCGCTACCTTTTAAGAGTATTTAGTAGAAATATATAATATATAAGGCAGCTATAGCTTTACACTATATAGTAAAGGACCTTTAAAGTACTTATAGCCTATAAGTAAAGGTTAGAATTTTAATAGACTTCTATTTTTAATTATACCTACACTATCTTTAAAACTGCTACCCTTTTATATTTATATTAAGATATCTCTATTATAAAATAGAACTAATTTCTACTATATCTCTACCTTAAACACTATAATTATTTAGTAAGGTAGTAAAATTTAAAATAAATCTAAAAGATATCTATACCTACCTATACTATAAACTACCTTTTATTAAATTAACTTTAAAAGCTAAGTAATATATCTCCTTTATTAATATACTAAAAAGTATTAAGTTAAAGAAAGGTAAGGGATTTTTAAAGCTAAAATTACTTTAGCTATTATTTTCTTTAAAGTTAAATAAATCCTTTAAGTATAACTTTAATTATATAATACTAAATACCTCTACCCTTTTAAAACTAAAGATATAAAGAGCTAAAGAGAGTTAAAGGAGAACTAATAAAGGGCTACTAAAATTATAACCCTAGCCTTTTAGCTATTAATATTATATTATAATAGAGGATATAAAGAATGTAAAAAAGTAAGGGGATAGAGGTAGAAAAGTAATAAAAGGGTTTAATTATAAAATAGTTTAAAGCTAATTCTTAATATATAAATTAAGAGTCTAAATCTATATTAACTTAGGTCTATTACTTATTTATATATTTCTCTATTATACCTTATAGTAAAAGAGTGCCTTTATATTTTTAAAGTTTTTTAATAGTTCTTAAGTTAGCTAAATATACCTCTTTTAGTAAATTAAAACATTTTACTATTTACTTTAATTTTATATATTCTATACTATAAAGATCTCCTTTACTTTATACTTAATAAAGTTTAGGTTATTCTTTAAAAGGAAAAGAGTTAGATTTAGCTAAAAGTTAGTAAATACTTATAATAAAAGAGGATTAATAATAGTATACTTAAGGAGGTTAATATAAAAGATTAAGTAAATACTATAAAGAATATTAAGGTAAACAGTAAGTAGTATAAGTATATTAAGGATATAGTACTTTACTATTACTTAATTTAATTTCTATAATAGCCTATTTATTTTAATATATTAAAGGTTAAGCTAAACTATATCCCCTATTATAAAATACTTAGCTAAGCATTAAAAGCAGTTAGTTAAGTTCTACTACTATTACTAAGTAAAATTAATTACTACTTAAGCTAGTATAATGCCCTCTTAAAGGTATTTTAAAAAATATATAGTATAGCCCTTAATAGAGATTAAACTTAAGTGTATATTTAAAATATAGTTAATAAGTAATATATTAAATCTATATATAGCTATATTAGCACTTACTTTAGTAATTAAAGAGGTTTAGTTATTTAAAGCTAATTAATATATTAAAAGGTAGTTAGCTTAGTTAAACTAAAAAAACCTAACTATAACCTATAAAACTACCTAAACCTTTTAATTAGCTTATTCTATACCCCTATCTATCTAAGGGTAATAAGTAGTAAATAGAAGCTATTTTATACCTACTAAAGAGTAAAGGGTTAACTAAAACTAACATACTTAGTCTAAGCCTTAATTTAAGATAATTTACTTAAAGAACCTATAGAAACGCTATTAATATAAATAAAATTGTTCTATATATACCTTAATAGCTATAGTAGTTATTACTTTTAACTAAATAAACTTAAATAACTAGTCTATAATAACTATTAAGTATTACAGCACTATTTTATCTATAGCTAAAAGGTTTATTATAAAATCCACTAATATTTAGAATTAATAATAGTTTAGCGCTAAAATTAGTTTAAAGAGGCCTTAATAAAGCTAGTAACTTTTATAATTAGTATAGTAGTAGTAGTTCTAAATAAACTAAGCTATATTTTAAAAGAGGTATTCTTAATAATAATTCTAAATAAGTGCCTAAAATATAGTATTTCTACTTAAGTAGCTAAGTAGTAGGGAACTATATATATATTAAATAAAGGATATAGTAAATAGTTTATAAATAGATACTTAAAGCTAGCCTTAGAACTATAAAGCACTATAGGTATTAATTTAGTAATTTATAATTTAAGTTTAAGTCCTTACTATATTAAGAAATTACTATTTCTTTTATTAAACTATATATTATTTAGCTAAATAAAAAGAGTCTATAGTAATTACTTAGTTCTATAGGTTATATAAATAAGCGTCTAAAAAGATTAATAAACTTAAAGGTAGGCCTATATAGAGGGAATGCGCCTTTAAGGCTTTAGCTAAACCTTACTTAGCATTAACATTAACTTAAGCTAAGAGGTTGCTAATATATATTAAGGCTATAAAGGAACGGTATTTTAAAGGTAATTTAAACTTATTTTATTTATAATATAAAAGGGTATTAAATTAGAAGGCCTAAACACTAGGTCTATACTAAAGCTTATAATTAAAGAGGGATAATAAGTCTACCTATTTTACTTAGCATTTAAATATTATATAAGGTGCTATAAAGTATTTTAGGTTTTTATAATCTATAAAGACTATAAAGGGGTAGGAAATACTTTAAAGCTCTATAAACTAAGCCTTAAAGTAAAAGATAATACTTAGTAGCTCTCTATTATAAATAGTATAGTTTTATTTAGCTTTAAAAAGCTAAGCTAAGTAATACACTACTAAATAAAGTATACCCGCTTTATTATATTAAAAAAGGTATCCTTTAAGGGCCTCTTTAAAGGTATTTACCTCTACTACTATATCCCTTTTAAAGTTCTATTAAGTAAGTATTAAGGAGGAGATAAACGTATCTTTAAGCTTCTAAAATAATATATTACACTTATTAAACTAAATAAACAGTATATCTTTTTAAATAAGTTAGAGAAGAGGCCTTACTAAGCCTAAGAAATTAGCAATAAAGTCTTAATAAAAGTTTATAAATTTTAAAAAGCTCTATACTCCTTTAACCTATATTAGAGCCTCTTACTATTAAATAGCTATAATTTTCTTTAGGTTAGGGCGCACTATCTATCCTACCTTTATAATAAACCCTAAGTATTTTACCTTAATAACTCTAAAACTACACTTAGTAATATTAAGGTTAAGGCCTACCTTTTAAATACAATAAAGGACCTTCTATATATATTATATATAATCTTTTTAGAAGCTACTAGTATAGATTAAGATGTTATTTAAATACACTATAGTATACACCCTTAAAGCGTCCTTTAAAGCTTTATTAATATATTATTAAAATATAGCTAAGGCCTTTATAAAACTAAATAGGTAAACTAGCTATTTAAAAAGCTTAAATTAGGTTTAAAACACTATAAAATACTTATAGCCTTCTATAATTTAAAGGCAGTGAAAAGCGGCTTAAATATTTAATTTTATAAACTAATAGGCTTTAAAAAGTAAGTAAAGTATTTCTTTTACTAAAGAAAGGGGGTAATAATTTTAGTTTATTACTTTATTAAGTGTATAGTAATCTATATAAAATCACTAGCTACCCTTAGCCTTTTAAACTAAAAGCACTAGTGCTATAGCTATAAAGAATAAAGTATATATTTAACCTTTATCTATAAGGTTAATAACTTATTTATAGATTTCTAGTAGTTAGTCTTAAGGTATATTATATAGAGGGGCCTATAGAAGTTCTAAAGGTGTACTATTTAGGCCTAGCTTAAGGCATATATAATAATCTATATATCCTTAGTATAGGGGAAAGGCATTAGCCTTATCCTTTTAGAATAAATCTATAAAGTTATAGAGTTTTAGTAGAAAAATTAATACTAAGTTTAGTTTAAAGGAAGTTACTATAAAGAGGGAGAGAATAAAATTAATCTCCCTTAAGCTTATAGCTAAAAATTATATATTTTTATAAGTCTTAGCAGCTTACTATACTATAGCTATATAAACTAATCTTAAAATAGAAATAGTAAGTTTATTTATATATTTTATAAAAGAAGGTTTAATTACTAAACTGTTTTTACTCTAAACTACTAGCTAGTTTTAAGCTATATAGAGTTTAATATTATTTTAAATAAGCTATAAAGTACTTAAAATATAATCCTAAGTTAAGCCTAAAATAATGTAGGCTACTATTAAAAATATTTAGCTATTTATATCTATTTAAAACTAAATAAAGTAGTGTATTTAGTAAGTAGTTTACCTATTAAAGGGTGGCGTACTAATAGCTTTAATTACTATAGTTATAGTGTATAGTTAAGGTAAGGCTACCTATATAAAGCTAAGTTATTACACTATTTTTTTATTTATAGCTATAAAACTATTATAACTATTATTTACCTATACTAAAATAAATAATAAGTTATTATAAAGAAAGAGGAGAAAGAAAGGTTCTATTTCTATATTTAATTTAATCTTTTAATAACTTAAGGCATTGCTATTTATAATAAATATAGAGCAGTTCTAAGTATATCTATCCCCTTTAATAAAGCTTACTTAAAGGAGGAGTTATTTTCTAAGCCTAATATATCTAAAGCCTTAATAAAGTCCTTCTTTACTATTATAGTAAAGCAGACTTTAAATTCCTTTTATAAGCACTTTACTTAAAGAAGGGAGTATTTAGCTGCTATATAGAAGGCTAAGTTATACTAAAGGCATTAGCCTACCTTATAATAGCGCTATATTTTAGCTATAAAAACCTAAGTAGCTTAAGCTATTAATTTTTTAAAGCTAAAGCCTTACTAACTTTTACCTTTAAGCTTTATAGAGGTAGACTAAAAACCTATAGTATTAATGTCTATTATTTTAATATTACTATTATAATCCTAAAATAATCCTATTTAGTAAGTAGTGTAAAACTTCTCTTTAAGTTAGTAGAAGTTAATATTAAAGGTAATACTTTAGTAGTGTATTACTATATTAGTATAGCTAGTATAGAATATATTATAGCTAATATAATAGTTATATATATATTTATTAAGCGCTAAGCGGAGCTTAATAAGCTTTATTATATCTACTTATTTTAATCCCTTAGCTAAGGCTAACTTTTATTTAAATTAAATATAAAAGTCTAAAAACCGTTCTTTTAGCTATTAATATAGCTAATTTAATTCTATAACTACACACTTTTACTAATAAAGGTTTAAAAATATAGAGCTAAAGTAGTTAAGAAAATAAGCTAAATTATAGGTAAAATCTGCACTAACTTTAAAGAAAGCTAAGACCCTATCTTAAACCTTAAATAAAAGGCACTAATAAATATAGAACTATTAATTATAATTAATGCTAATAAAGTCCTAATTTATATTAAGTTTATAAGCTATAAAACGCTTCTATATTTTAAATAAATTCCGGTTCCTATTAAAGGGTTCTTTTATAAAAAGGGGTTTATATTTTAGTTTCTTTATAATTAATTTAAAGGTAGTCTCTATTACTGCTAAAGTAAAGGACTAAAAGGTTATTAATACTGCTCTCTATAGCAATTTTAGCTACGCTGTTTACTACATTACTAGCTTTTAAAGCTAGTATAGCTTCTATAGCACTATAAAGGAAACCTATAGTCCTTTAAAGTGTTTCTATTCTATTCTTAATTAATTCTATTGCTAATTTATAATAATTAAGTTAGGAAGAGTGAAGATTAATATATATTATAGACTAACCTAAAGGTATGCTGCTTTTTAGTATTAATAAAGTTTATATTAATCTTACCCCCTTTAAAAGAGAGTAAAGAGTAAAGAGAAACTATTTTAGTTTATATAGGCATTTACTTAAATAAACGCTTAAGGTTTTATTTAGCTTTATTAAGTCTTCCTTATAGAATTATAACAGTCCCACTAGGTTATCCTTACAGAGCTATAACGGTCCTATTGCAGCTCCGTAACGCTTCCCTTACCGTTTCCACTATGCATCCGAGCTGGCAGCTCGGATCCATTACATATCTATCTATAAGTAATATAATATAAATAGTAGCTATTTAATTTCTATTAGTAAGTAAAGTGCTATTTAAAATCCCCTAACTTAATTAAAGCTATAATTAAATATAATACTTTATAAAAACCTATAGAACTATTATTAATATTAAAGAAAGCGCTTTATATACACTTTAATAGCTATATTAGTTATTGCTTTAAGCTAAATATATTTAAAGAGATAGTTTATAATAACTATAAAGTATTTAAAAGATTCTTTATTTATTATTAATAAGTTAGTTATAAAGTCTACTAAAACCTATAATTAATAATAATTTAATATAAAAATAGGCTATAGTAAGCTTTATTAAAGTTATTAACTTTTCTATTTATTATAATAGTAGTAATTCTATATAAAGTATACTATATCTTTTAATATCCCTTTTTAATAGTATTTATATATTAATGCTTAAAATATAGTGTTTTTACTAAGGTAACTTAGTATAGGTAAGTTATATATATATTAAATAAGTGTAGTAGTAAGTAGTTTAAATTAAAGTACCTAAATATAGCTATAAAATAATAATACACTATATATATTAATAGTATAATCTTCTATTTACTATTAAGTATTAGCTTTAGGTAAAAAACATTACACTCCCTTTTAAATTAACTTTTATTTAATAAAGTGTAACTTATTTATTATAATACTTTAAAACTAAAGGTCTTTAAGGTATAGATTTATAAATAGTATAAGTATATATAGTATAGGTATAAATAAAGTAGCTATTAAGCTATATAAATTATAATTACTAGCTACTAAGGGTTTATTTAATATTTTAAGGTATATAATTAATACTAAAGAGAATAATACTTAGTATTCTATAGCTAAACTTTACTTATTTTATTTATAGCAGAAGAGTGTATTAGGTTATGTTATAAAGGTACTTAATTAATAATATAACTAAAAATTAAAGAGAGAGAGTGTCTTTACTTAATATACTTATTTTTTAAATATCTTATATAGATTAATAAAGTATTTAAGATTTTTATAGTTAGTAAAAATTATAAAAGGGTGTAAAATATTATAAAGTTCTATAAACTATACCTTAAGGCAGGAAATAATATTAAAAAGCTCTTTATTATAGATTATATAGTTCCTTTAAAGCACTAATAAGCACGCTAAGTAATATATAATTAAGCGTAGTATACTTAACTTATTATATTAAAAAAGGTAGCTATTAAGTGCCTCTTTAAATAAGTTAGCTTTTACTATAGTTTTATAATTAAGATTCTATTAAGTAAGAATAAAGTATAAAATAAAGGCAGCCTTTAGCTAATAAAATAATTACTTACACTTATTTAACTAAATAAATAGTATACCCTTCTATATTAATATAAAAAAAGGGCTAATAAGATCTAAAAAATTAGGGATAAATTTATAATAGAAATTTATAAAACCTAGGAAGCTATAGACGCTATATATTTTAATAAGTAGCTATTAATTATAAATAGCCGCTACCTTCTTTAGATTTAAGTATACTATATATTTTATTTAAATAATAAACCTTAAGTACTTTACTTCCTTTACACTAAAGGTATACTTATTAATATTTAAGTAAAGGCCTATTTATTAAAGGTAAGTAAGAACCTTTTATATATACTTAATATAGTTCTTCTATATATTATTAAAGTAAATTAAGATATTATTAAAGTATATAGTAATATAATCTTTAAAGGTGTCTTTTAATATACTATTAATATAATATTAAAATATAGCTAAAGCCTTTACTAAACTAAATAGATATATTAGCTATTTAAAGAGACTAAATTATATATAAAAGGTAGTTAAATATTTATTACTTTAAGCTATTTATAGCTAGTAGAAGGTAGTATATATATTTAACTTAGTAAATTACTAAGCTTCTATAAAAGAATATAAAGTCTTCTTTATTAGTAGAAGTAGGTAATAATCTTAATTTATAACTTTATTAAAGGTATAATAGTTAATATAGAAATACTAGCTACTACTTACCTTTTATATTAAAAGTATTAGCGCTATAGTTAATAAAGAGAATATATAAATCTAGCCTTTATTTATTAAGTTTATAATTTATTTTTAAATCTTTAGTAGCTAATTCTTTAATATATTATATAAAGGTATTTATAGGATCTTTAAGAGAGAGCTATTTAGGTTCCTTTAAAGATATATATAGTAGTTTATAATACCTTAATAAAGGGATAAGGAGGATGCCTATTCTTTACTAAAGAGGTCTTAAAAATTATATAAGTTAAGTAGTAGGTGCTATAGTATTTTATTAGTTAGTAGAATAAAAGGTTTTAAGGTAGTTACTAAAATATTATTAATTTCTCTTAAGCTTATTACTAAAAGTTATATTAGCTTTTATTATAATATAGTGTATTAGGCTAGGCTAGTGTAAACTAATCCTAAAATAGCTATAATAAGTGTTATAATAGTATATATTTTTATTATATAAATAACTAGTCCTAAATGCTTACTAACCTTAAAATATCTCTTAATAAAGTAAAGTGTAATATTATTTTAAGATATTTATAAAGAGCTAAGAATATAGTTATAAAATAGTTTAAAGATAATATAGGCTATAATAGAAAACACCTAGCTATTAATATCTACTATAAAGTAAATAAATTAGGTAATATATATATATAGAGCGGATAAGTGTAGAAAATTATTTAGTATTATAGCTATAACTAGTAATTATAGTTATAATAAATAAAAGCGCTATAAATATAGCTATTATATTAGCTTTTTACTTATAGTAGTAAAGCTATTATATTTACTATTTACCTATATAGTAATAAATAAAGACCTATTATAAAGGAGGGGTAAAAGAAAGGGTAGTTTCTTTATATAGTTTTCTATTGCTTTATATATAGTATTTAAATATATAAGCTAATAGTTAAAGTAAGTATATTTACTGCTAATATCCTTACTATTAAGACTTAAGTAATAGAGCTATCTTTTTTTAAATTAGTATTTAACTTATTACTAATAGGCTCTTTATTAAAGATTTTATAAATATATATATCTATAAATAGTAGAGGTAGATATATTAAATAAAGCTAGCATTCTTTAATTTAATAGCCTATAACTCTATAGTATAAATATTAACCCTCTTTATAGTGTTTATTAATAATTATTTTAAAAACCTATATAATATAAGTTAGTTTCTCTTTATTATTAGTTTTACTTTAAGAGAAAGTATATTATAAGGTATATTAGTTATAGAGAGGTATTATAAAGCTAGTACTATTAACTTTAGTTATAGCTATATTACCCTTTATATTATAAAACTTATAACTTAATTAATAAGCTTTAATATATTCTTTTAAATAATAAAAGTTAATATTAAAGGTAATACTTTAATAGCGCTCTATAGCTTTATAGTAATTATTATAAAGTATATTATAGTTAATATAGTAATTATATATATATTTATTTAAAGCTATATAAAGCTTTATAAGTTTTATAGTATTTACTTAATTAATACCTTTTATTAAAACTAGCTTCTATTTAAAATAAATATAGAAGTTTATAAATTATTTATTTATATACTACTTAAGCTAATTAAGCTTAAAGATAGCGCGCTTTTCTTTATAAAGGTCTATATATATTCTATTAAAGTATACTAAAAAGCGGCTTAATATATATATAAATATATATTTTAATTTAAAGAAGGGTGCTATATAGGTTTAAACCTTAGACCCTAAGTTTTAATAAATAAAGAACCACTTATTATAATTACTTTTAATAAAGTTAGAGTCTGCCTTTAACTTATAAGCTATAAAGCTTTACTAAGCTTAATAAATAGCTTTATTACTATTATATAGCGTTTTTATAGGTAATAGCTTATACTTAGGTTTTTTATAGTAAAGCGTAGCTATTACTACTATAGTAGTTACTAAAGTTATATTAAGGCTAGCTACTTCTATTATTAATACTTAATAGTAAAGCTTAGTAAGCTATACCTCCTACTATATTATTTTATTTTAAAGGAATTATAATTCCTATATATCACTTAGTTAACTTATTTAGTTATTACTATTAAGGTTTATTATATTTATATTATTATTACTATAATAGTTAATAATTATTATAGACTAGCCTAAATAGCTTTTATAATTTAGTATTAATAGATTTATTATTAACTATAAAGAAGAGAGAGGAGACTCCTAAAAGAAGCCTCCTTACTAGCTTATATATTTTATATACCTTTAATATGCCCTAAGTGTGCCTCTATAGTTGCGCTTTATAGGATGCAATAAGATTGCAATAAGCCCCTAATAAGGATCCGAGCCACTAGCTCGAATCCATCACACTCTTAAGCTTATTACTAAGAGTTATATTAGCTTTTATTATAATATAATATATTAAGCTAGGCTAGCGTAAACTAATTCTAAGATAGCTACAGTAAATATTATAATAGTATATATTTTTACTATATAAATAACTAGTTTTAAATACTTACTAACCTTAAAATACCTCTTAATAAAGTAAAGTGTAATATTATTTTAAGATATCTATAAAGAGCTAAAAATATAATTATAGAATAGTTTAGGGATAATATAGGCTATAATAAGAAACACTTAGCTATTAACGTCTACTATAAAGCAAATAAGTTAGGTAATATATATATATAAAGCGGATAAGTGTAGAAAATTATTTAGTATTATAGCTATAACTAGTAATTATAGTTATAATAAATAGAAGCGCTATAAATATAGCTATTATATTAACTTTTTACTTATAGTAGTAAAGCTATTATATTTACTATTTACCTATATAGTAATAAATAAAGACCTATTATAAAGGAGGGGTAAAAGAAAGGGTAGTTTCTTTATATAGTCTTCTATTACTTTATATATAGTATTTAAATATATAGACTAATAGCTAAAGTAAGTATATTTACTGCTAATATCTTTATTACTAAAACTTAAATAATAGAGCTATCTTTTTTTAAATTAACACTTAATTTATTATTAATAGGCTTTTTATTAAAGATTTTATAGATATATATATCTATAAATAGTAAAGGTAAATATATTAAATAAAGCTAGTATTCTTTAATTTAATAGCCTATAACTTTATAGTATAAATATTAACCCTTTTTATAGCGTTTATTAATAACTATTTTAGAAACCTATATAATATAAGTTAGTTTCTCTTTATTATTAGTCTTACTTTAAAAGAAAGTATATTATAAAGTATATTAATTATAGAGAGGTATTATAAGGCTAGCACTATTAACTTTAATTATAGCTATATTACCCTTTATATTATAAAACTTATAACTTAATTAATAAGCTTTAATATATTTCTTTAAATAGTAAAAGTTAATATTAAAGGTAATACTTTAATAGCGCTTTATAGCCTTATAGTAATTATTATAAAGTATATTATAGCTAATATAATAATTATATATATATTTATTTAAAGCTATATAAAGCTTTATAAGTTTTATAGTATTTACTTAATTAATACCTTTTATTAAAACTAGCTTTTACTTAAAATAAATATAAAAGTCTATAAATTATTTATTTATACACTACTTAAGCTAATTAAACTTAAAAATAGCGCGCTTTTCTCTATAAAGGTCTATATATATTCTATTAAGGTATACTAAAAAGTAGCTTAATATATATATAAATATATATTTTAATTTAAAAAAGGGTGCTATATAGGTTTAAACCTTAGACCTTAGGTTTTAATAGATAAAGAACTACTTATTATAATTACTTTTAATAAAGTTAAAGTTTACCTTTAACTTATAAGCTATAAAGCTTTATTAAGCTTAATAAATAGCTTTATTACTATTATATAGTATTTCTATAGGTAATAACTTATACTTAAGTTTTTTATAGTAAAGTGTAGCTATTACTATTATAATAGTTATTAAGGTTATATTAAAGCTAGCTACTTTTATTATTAATACTTAATAATAAAGCTTAGTAAACTATACCTTTTACTATACTATTTTATTTTAAAGAAATTATAATTTCTATATATTACTTAGTTAACTTATTTAGTTATTACTATTAAGGTTTATTATATTTATATTATTATTACTATAATAGTTAATAATTATTATAAACTAACTTAAATAGCTTTTATAATTTAATATTAATAGATTTATTATTAACTATAAAGAAAAGAGAGAAAACTCCTAAAAGGAGCCTCCTTGTTAGCTTATATATCTTATATGCCTCTAGCGTGCCCTAAGTGTGCCTCTATAGTTGCGCTTTATAGGATATAATAAGATTGCAATAAGCCCCTAATAAGGATCCGAGCCACTAGCTCGAATCCATCACAGGTCTCTAATTAAACTCTAAAGACTTACTATCATGTTATTTTTCTCTATTTATAAAAATTGCACCATATTACACTAAATACTTAAGGTATAGAATAGTATATTAGTCTACACACTAAGTACTGTTTATTCCTCTGCCGAATACGACAACTAAGTGCATCGGTACGCGAATGTAGCCTTATGGGGACCAAGGAGTGAGTGAATGAGAGGTACTTACCTATCTGATGCTTAGCTCTAAGTACATTAAGCGGGTGCTCAGTCACCACGTACCTCCCTACCTAGGTACTTAGGTACCTACCTAAGTATCTGGCAAAGACCAATCAAGTACCTGGTACCCAGGAGGTGGGCAGGTGCACGCCATGGCGAATGAATGTACATTGAGTCTATCGAGCCACACAAACCCAGCAAAAACGCCCACGACTCGCAGCCGTTTTTGCCTCGGATCTTGTCCATGGGACCACACTCAGGATGGGAGCCGACGGCATGTCCCAGACTGCTGTGGCGGGAGAAGAAGAAAGCAAGACACAAAAGCAATGACGACGGCAGGAGCAAAAATTCCCGACTGGCTGTCTGCACCAGCTGGGCCCGCCTCGGTTGATAAAATCCTCGTCTCCTCTGGTTTCAACGTTGCAAACCGTTTCCGAATAAATGGCTCGCCATGGCGCACGAGGACGGGCCGATTGATGCTTCAAGACGACGAATGAGTCGGCCACGGCGGGCGACGAGCGAATCGAGTATGAGAGATGGAAACGACGCAGCACACGCAACAGCTCTCGTCATCGGCTCTTGCTTCGCGGACCGAGCCCTTCCAAAACGTGTTTCGGCGTTCCGGTCTCTCGTCTCGGCACAGGGTGCCAGTTGTATTTCTCAACGGCATCTTGACCATGGGACTCTGGGGCTCGCCGTTGCAGACAGAGGGCTTGATGGCTGACGACGGATGGTGGATGGTGGATGGCGGTGGTGGACGGCAGCGCGCGAGGTGCTCGTCGTAGACTACCGAGTGGCAGGGACAGTTTCCTGGCCATCGTCTACTCGCCTGATCCGATCTCCCTGTACTCTCGCATAGCTCGGTGCCCTGGAGCATTGTGCTGTACATACATACAATGCATATCAGCACACGAGGCAGCCGCTCCACAGACCATGGCGTTGACGAGCGCGACGATGGAGCTAGAGCATCGCTTGGCTGAAGTGGCTGAAGGAGTCGAGCTAGCCTGCAGAGTGCTTCTGCTCATGCATGTATGTACGTTGTACGCTGTACGTTGTACAATACAGGCCAAGACGGCCGCGTTCCTGCATGGCTCACGAGGTTCTCGGTCGGCTTCGTCCACGCTTCGTCCACGCTTCGTCCACGTCAGGCACGTCGGCGACTTTGCTCAGGCGCTCAGGGGCGCCGGATTGTTCCGATTCCACTCACACGGAGCCACCGGCGGTCTCGACTTGATCTGTACATATCTCGCTCTGTACATATCTCGCTCTGCACAGGGGGCTGAATCCGTCCGCCCATCCAAACCCTGTTCTTCTTCTCCCCTGTTTGTCTTCCCCGCACACTGGCTACTGCAAGGGACAGGAACGGCGGTCCCATGGCTCTGACGTGCTCCTCGTATCATTGGCCTGCCATGCAAGGCATTGCTCACGCATGAGGGTCCAGATATGCATCTATGCTGCTTGTCCAGACGACGTGGCATGTGAACAAGGGGGCATGTGGCACGTTTTCTTTGTCCTGGCACGTTACCCTTCTCCTCCTCGCCCTGCAGCGTCGTCTCGTCCTAGGAGATCTGGTGCTCGTCAACCAGCATTTTTGTTTGTTTGGTTTCACGGTTTGTGTGGCCCGTTGCAGGGCGCCATCCTCCCCCATTTACTCGTACAGGTATGAACATACATGTGTATGTACATGTATGTGTATATATTATCCACATGCCGTGTTTGAATACCCACGACTCAGGCAAGCCAGGTCCATCATGTCCACCTGGCAGCCATTTTTCGTGGCACATCCATCCCCGCCAAAAGAAGACAAGAGAAGAAAGAAGAAAAAGCAACCTGCCCTTTTTCCTTTCTCCCCTTCCACCCCACCTTTTTTTCGCTTTTTGCCAAAACCGAATGGGCTCACAAACCTCCCCCCCCCCCCCGGGGGGGGAGGTGTTGGCACCCTGTCTAGTCTCGGCCGCCCAAAAATCTCGAATGCTTCCTCGGAACACGAGGAACGGCGGTCACAAAAACCCTCAGGCCCTTGCCAAGGCAGACCACCAGCCACGCGAACCCTCGGCTGAGCAAAGATCTGCAGGAACGAGCATGGTTTGAGGCATCCGGGCGGTCCGGGAATCCCGGCAAGGGCTGCTAGTATGGACGCGTACCTGCAGTCGCGCTAGCACGGGTCAACGTTTTTTTTTTTTTTTTTTTTTTTTTTTTTTTTTT
>SRPY01000376.1:0-30625 GCA_018360145.1 Claviceps africana | reverse complement strand
TTAAATTAAGACTTAAAAGTTAAGTAAATAAATTATATTTTTTTTTATATATTTTAATATATTACTTATAATATTATATTTAATTAAAGAGTAAAGGGGTTTTCTATAATAAAAAGGCTAATATAATACTAAATTAGTAGCTAAAAAATGCTTTAATAGCGTTTTAAAGCCTTAATAAAGGAGGTATAAATATTATATTAAGGCTTAAGTATTAATTATAGCTACCTTAAAGGCGTTTACTATACTTTTAAAATAAAGCTTTATTAAAGAGGGTATTACTAGCTTATTTATATTAACTATAGATTTAAACCTTAATTTAGCTGTTTATATTTATAAAGGTTAATATAGATTAGGTAATAAAGCTATTAAGCTAGCTTAAATATATAATATAGGCTTTTATTTAGCAGTTATTAATAATTAAGCAATATTTTAACTAAATAAAGTAAGTGCTTATATAGTTAGTATATTACTTCTACTTTATATTTATAATAGTTAAGTAGTTAGTTTTAAAAGTATACTTAATAATAATATAATAGCTATAATATAAAGTTATAGTATAATATATAGTAATATAGTTAAATTTAAAGTATTAATAATATTAATATAAATAAAGAGCTTTATTATATAATTTAGCTTTAAATATTTTAGCTTTATAAATAACTCCTTTATAGTATAGTTTATTAACTATATTAATATCTTAAATTTTAAAGATAAAGGGGGCTTATATTATAATATTATAAGGTTTTTATACTATAACTTTAGTAATATTATTATTATTAATAAAGGTAAGGTAGTAAAAGATATCTTCTTTAATAACTTAATATATATAATAAATAAAGAATCCTTTAATAATAATACTAAATATTTATTAATTTAGTGTTATATTTAAGCTAAAGGTAGTTTAAACTTATTTTATATTTTTAATATAAAATTAAGCTATATTTTTAAAGGTAACTACTATATTACTACTATAAAGGCACTTTATAATTACTATAGTATCTTTATTTATAGCTTTATTAATAGTATAAATAATATCTTTTAAGCTATATTATTTAACTATTTTATTAATTAAATTACCTTTAATAATAGTCTCTTTATAAATATAAAGTAATATTACTATAAAGGTAGCTAAGTAAATAAGCTTATTAATTATTAAAGTAATGCTACTAGCTATAATTCTAGCCTATATTATAGCTAATATAGTTTTAAGTTAAATAGCCTTTTTAATTACCTTTTTAATTATTACTTTAAAGTTAATAATTATAATTAGTTTTTAAGGGTTAGTAAATTACTTATAATAAACCTATATTGTTTTTATATTAATAATATATAGAATAACCTTTTAAACTCTTTTTAGTAAAAAAGTTAGTATAAGCTTAGTAATTTTATTATATTTCTATTATAACTAAACTAGTATTTAATTTTAAGCTATATTAATTATAATATTAACTTAGTTTTTTATTATAAACTTACTATAGTAAGTAAGGGTATTATAATAACTTTATAAAATACTATAGTTTTCTATATTAATGATTATTATTATTAAACTACTTACTATATTTACACTTTAAGCTTAATATATTATTATAAAGGGGGGTAAATAAATATAGTAAAACTTTTTATTTACTTTTTAAGTTAATTTAAGTTAATTCTATAGCGTTATTATAGTGTAGGTGAAATTGCAAAAGTTTTTTCTTTACTAAAGCTTTAAAATATTATTAAAGCCTTCTTTAGCTATTACTTTAATATTAAGTTAGCCTTTTTATTATAAAAAACCCCTTTACTCTTTAATTAAATATAATATTATAAGTAATATATTAAAATATATAAAAAAAAATATAATTTATTTACTTAACTTTTAAGTCTTAATTTAAAACTAATATAGTAGTAATTTAAGAACTATATAGTATTAATAAAAACCCTTTAAACCTAAGCTTAGGTTTTTATTAACTTATAGCTTAAAGTAAAAGAATAGCTATTTATATTTATTATTAATATAGCCTTAGCTTATAAATAATATAGTTTAATATTAATTAATATATTATAACCTTTTATAATATTAATATTTACTTTATTTACTTTTTTATTTATTATTATAACTAAATAACTTCTTTTTATAATTTCTTTATAAAACTACTATAGTATTACTATATTTTTATTAATAACTTTAATTAATATTACTTCTTTAAAAACTAATATAGCTATATATTACTTAGTAGTAATAAACTTTTAATAGTTATAGTTTAATAGTAATTTAAATTTATTATACTTTAAAGTAAAATAATATAATAAATATAAAGTAAAAGAGATAGTATTATTAATTATATTTAATTATTTATTAACTTTTAAACTTAATTTTTAAAAGAATTAAACTTTATTAAGTTTAATTATATTTTATAGTTTATTTATATTACCTTTTATAATTATAGTTTTATAATTAATACTATTAAATAAACTTTATACTACTTTAAATAACTTTAAATAAATAAAATACTTACTATTATAAAGGTAATATATTACTTTTACTCTTTTTTTATATTAATTATCTTTAATACCCTTTATTAAATTAACTCTTTTATTATATAATTTATAATTAAACTTATTATTATTATTACTTTTTTTATATTAAAAGGCCTTTATAGTGCCTTTAAAGTATAACTATAATAAACTTTTAAAGTTTATAAAGCTATTTATAATATAAAATATACTTAAAGACTTTAATAATATTATTATATTAAAGTAAGCTAATAGGCTACTATTAATATAGCTTTAAATTAAAAATAAATTATTTATAAAGAATAATATAGCTTTTAATACTATATAATAATAAATATAATAGTTAAAAAAAGTAACCTTTAGAAATTAAAATAATAAATTTAATTTTATAGTAGCCTATTACTTAAAATTACTTAAATTTTAACCTTTTATTATAGTAATAATAATATACTATTAGCTACCTTTTACTATAATAAAATAAAGGTATTTTTTAATAAATTCTTTTTTACTTTAACTATTTATATAAATAATATATTAGCTAACCTTAGCCTTTAACTTAACTTTATTATATTTTTAAAGAAAAATTACTTTATAGCTTTAAAGATATATAATATAATTAAGGGATTAATTAATTAAAAAGCCTTTAAACTTAATAAGCTTTTAATAAAGTTCTTTAAAGCCTATAGTAAATTATTTATTAGTATTTTCTTTAACTTACTTAATATATACTATTATATTAAGTATTATTTAGCTTTATTTTAAAAGGCTAAAGTTATAGTTTTTTATAAGCTAAAAAAGTTATTTAAAAAAAAGAAATATATTAATATATAAAAATTAATCTCTCTTTTTAATATTATAAGTAAAGTATTAAAAGTAGTAGTAGTAGTATAAATTACTTATATAATTAAAGAAAGTAACGCTTATTTAAAGCTTTAAATAAATAATTATATTAATTATTTTTTAAAAGTAGCCTTTATTATTTTAATAAAAGCTATATATATAATATAGTACTATAGTAGCACTATATTACTTTTTTAGCTTAATATTTTAACTATCTTTAATATAATATATTATATAAAACTTATTTATATAATAATCTTTACTAAACTCTTTATATAAATAATATATTAAATTTAAGCCTTTATTATATTATATAAAGCCTACTTTATATTTAATAGCTAAATAGTAGCCCTTTATATAATACCTATAAAGGTCCTTTAAAGGTCCTTTATATCTTTAATTCTTTTTCTTTTTTATATTACTTTACTTTATATTAAACTTATAATAGTTAACTTTATATTAATACTTAGCTTTTTTATTAATATTAATATTTTAATATATAGCTATATAATAAAAAAGACTTAAGCTTAATTTAAAACTATTTAAATAATTTATTAAAAATAATTCTATAAATTAAGCTTAAAGTTTTATTTATAAAAAATTAAACTTATTTACTTTAATAAAAAAAGATAGCTAATAATAATATTAATTTAATTTAAAACTATAATAGTTTAGTTAATATAGTTAGCTTATTTCTTTAATATTTAAATTTATTATAAACTTTAATAAAAAGTTTATTAACTTAAGTTTACTATAAAATTAATATAGTAATAATTTATCTTTACTATACTCTTTATATTTACTTAAAAGTATTTATTATATAAATTTAAACTTCTTTATATTTAAGGTATTTAAAGCTTTATTAATTATAATATAAATTTATATTATACTTTAACTAAATATAAAGATATAGCTAAAGATATTATTAAAGCCTTTACTATAAAGTAAACTTAATACTTTTATATTATTACCAATATTTATAAAGCTATATTATAATCTTTAATTAAAATTAAAGTAATAATTCTTCTTTTAAATCTATACTTTAATTACTATATTTAATAATTCTATAATAAAATTAAAATAAATAAAATAGTTAATAAAATTTAAATAGTTTATACTTTAATACTAATTTACTTTTAATATAGTACTTAATATAAAAAATAATTTTATATTAACTATATATTACTTTTAACTTAACTTTTACTAAATTTTACTATATTCTTTATATTTAAAATATTAAAATTAAATTAAAAAAAGTAATAGCTTTAAAAATAAACTTTAATAGCTTATTAATATTTAGATTAATACTTTACTATAATTAAATAAAACCTAAACTTTTACTTTAAAAAAAAATACTTTAACTTTATTATTACTTTATTAAATTTAAATTATTAGCTTTAATTTAACTTTATATTAAAAAAATTAGCTTTAACTCTTTTCTTTACTTTTATTATATTTTTAATATAAATTTATTAATATATTACTATTAAAGTAATTATAAAAATATTTACTACTTTATTTTTTAATACTTTAAATATAATTATTTTTACCTTTTAAAGTTTAAAGTAAACTTAATTTAAAATTTAAAAAAAATTTATATTACCTTTAATTAACTTAACTTTATATAATATTTAATAAAGTAGCTTTTTAAAACTAATTACTTTTTATATTTTTAACTTACCTTAACTTTATAAAAGAAATAATAATAAATAATAGTACTTTTTAATTTTTAATATAAGCTTAATATAAGCCTTTTTACTACTTTATCTTTATTACTTTAAATTACTATTATATTATACTTTAGTATTTATATTAATATTAATATATAACTATATTAAACTATATATTATTTTATTTTATCTTTTTAAAAACTTTTTAAAAAAAAATAATAAAAAAAAAAGGAAAAAAAAAGAAAATAAAAAATAAAAAAAACTCTTAATTTAATAGCTATAAAGCTAACTATAAAACTATTTATATATCCCTATTTTTTTTTACTATAGCCTTTACTTTAGCCTTTTTTTTTCTTTACTTTTTTTTTCTTTTTCTTTTTCTTTTTTTTTTTTTACTTTTTTTTAATATAATATTACTATAAGTATTAGCTATCTTTATCAAAAACTACTTTATTAGTTTATTATATTACTTTAATATATTAATAATATAGTTTATATAGGCTAGTATTTTATATTTATAAATACTATTATATATAATAGTTATAGTAAAGGCTTAATTTAAGCTTTATATTAAAGCTACTTTAATATTAATAAAGTATTAAGTTATTTATTAAATAACTTTATATAAATTATATTATATAAAGTTAGCTACTACTATATCTTTATTAAAAAGTTAAATTAAACTTATATTAAACTTTATAAAATAGTTTAAATTATATTATATTTAAAAGTTAAAGATCTTTTATACTATATTATAAACTATTATTAAATTAAGTAAGGCTTACTTTAATTAATATTTAACTTAGCTTTATATTAAACTTTAAAAACTTATTAAATATACTTTATTAAATTATATATATTTATAATAGTTTAAATTAATATTTAAAATTTAAATTAGCTATAATACCTTTACTATAAATTTAAGTTCAATATTTATTAAATTAATTATAGTAATATATACTAAGGTTTTTTATTTTATTAAAATAAAGGAAGTAAAGGTATATTTATTTTATACTTTATATAAATTAAAGTTAAGGCTTAAATAAATATAAAAAGAGATTAAAAACTTACTAAAAGGCCTTTAACTTTTAATTAATTAACTATTTTCTTTATTACTTAAAATTAATATAATATTAAAGGTTTAAGCTAGCTTTAATATAAAGATTAAAATAGCTTTATATTAAACTTTAAAAGGGAAAGGGATATTTATAATTTTTATTTAAATATAAAAAAAAAAGAGAGAAAAAGAGAAAAAACCTTTAAAGGGGTTCCCTTTATTTATAAAAAAAAGTAATACTTTAAATTATTTATTAAATTATTTATTAATATATTAAACTTATTTAAATAATTAATAATTACTATTTTATTACTATACTATATTTATACTATTTACTATTAAAGCTTAACTTAATTCTATATTTAATACTTATTAAATTAATAACTTTTAATAATTTAATATATAATAATTACTTAATTTAATAATTAATATACCTTTAAATTAATAGTATAGCTATATTATAATCTATAACTTTCTATAACCTTTTATACCCTTTTATATTACTTTATATTTTATAGTGTATAGCTAGTATACTATATCTCTTTTAATAATCTAACTTAACTTTAAATAAAGCTTAATTTAAGCCTATAAAGTCCTTACCTCTTTCCTTAAATTTAATATATTTTTATATACCTTTTTATATATATTATTTATACTCTTTACTAAACTTCTTTTAATAACTATAGCTAAAGCTTAATTAATAATATATTAATTTTTATAATAAATACTACTTAAGGCTTAACTTAAGCCTCTTTAATATTTATATTTATTATTATATATAGGTTTTCCCTTTTATTTTAAGGTTTTTTCTATATAGGTTACTAAAATAAAGTACTAGCTAAGGGCTCTATACCCCTTAGAGTAAATAAATAGATAAATAAATAAATATAAATTTCTATATTAATAAATATTTTAATAATATAAAAAATAATGAGTTTAATAATAATATTAAGTAGCTTATTCCCCCTTCACTTAATTTTTAGCTATTTAATTTTTTTAAGGATATATTTTAATTTATTTATTTATTTATTTATTTATTTATTTATTTATTTACTCTAGGGGGCATAGAGCCCTTAGCTAGTACCTCGTCTTAGTGACCTATATAGGAAAAACCTCAGGACAGGGGGGAAAACCTATATACAGTGGTGGGTGCGGGTGCTAAGGGGGCCCGGGATATATTTTAATATTTATAGAAATTAATAAAAGCTAATATATTTTATATAGTAAAAAAATTAATTTTTAAAAAAAAGAAATAAAGGAATTAAGTTATTATATTTAATTATATTTATTATAATTAAGGCGTTATAAAGCTATTAAAATCCTTTAAAATATATTATATAAAAACCTATTTTATAGGCTATAAATTTTAGCTTAAAATACACTATATAATATAAAAGAGCTAAATATAGTAATATTATAAAGTACTTTATATATAGTATAATTATAGTTAATTTATTAACTTATTTATATATAATATTTATAACTAGTTTTTAATATTATAAACTTAATAAATTAAAAGGCTTTTATAGCTTTAAAGCTTTATACTTTATAAAATATATAGTATTTTATAAATAAAATTATTTAATTAGTTTTTTTTTACTTTAAAGAATATATATAATAAATAGTATTGGCTTTTAAAAGAAAATCTTAATTTATTAACTTTAATATAGTGTTTTATTAAGGTTTTTAAAAATAAAGGTTTTTTATATAAAATTAAGCTTAATAATAATAATTGCTTTAAATTTACCTTTTAAACCTATTTAAAATATATTAAATAATAGAAGACTTTTCTAAATATTATTATAATTAATAGTATATATAATATAAACTACTATAAGCTTTATTTATTTAAAGTAATTAAAATTATAAACTAAAAAACTATAATAAATATTAGCTTTAGCTTTTTATTAAGTAAAAAAAAGAAAAGCTATTATTAGCTATTAAAGAAGCTTAATTAAATTTATATAAAGCATTGAATTTAACTCTTTTTTGTTATTATTATAAATATAAAGTTTTTATTAAAAAATACTTTATTAACTATTTTCCCTTTAATATAGTAGTAGCTTAATTAATAATATATAAAAAAGAATATTAAAGCTTATATTTTTTTATAATAAAATAATAATTTAAATAATAATTTTAAAGTAAATAATAATAATTTTTAAAGTAATAAAGCTTTTAATATAATTAATAAAGGCAGTAATTAATTTAAATATTTAAAGGATTTTAATAGTAATAAAGAAAAATATAAGCCTTTTAATAATAGCTTTAATAATATATTTTTTACCTTTAAAAAGCTTTAGTAAGTTAAATAAAGAAGTAACTTTAATATTATATAAAAAAGAATAAAAACTATATATAAAATATATTAATAACTTATTATTAATTATATTAATAATATATATATATATAAGTAGTATTAATAAATATATTATTATATTTAGTATTACTTAAATTTTAATAAAAAAGCTAATAATAGTATAGAATTATTATATTAATATATAAAGACTTATTTAATTATAAATAAAGGCTATATTTACTTAATATTTAAGGTATTATAAGCTATAATATAGTAAAAGCTTTATAATTATAAATAAAAAGTTATAGCTTAAAGTATTTTAATTATAAAATTATATATTAAAAGAAAGTAGCTTAATAATATTTATAAAGAAGTATTATATATTATAATAAAGCTAATTATTTTATAATATTAGCTTATATTAATATATGTAAAGAAAAAGTTAATATTACTACTTTAAAAGCTTTATTATTATAGCTTAATAAATTAATATAGCTTTCTTTATATTTATTATATTCTTTATAAGTTTAAAAGAAAAAAAGTGCTTTAATAAGCTTAAAATCTATTATTATTAATAGATTTATAAGCCTTATAATATTTATAATATATATTAATTTATTTAAAGCTTATAATAATTATAAATACCTTTAAGTTAGCCTTTATAAATAATAAAAAGCTTTTTAAAAAAAAGAAGTAATTACTTTACTTAGCTAAAGGTATAAGTTAATTAAATATAAATATTTAATAAACTTTATTATAAAATTAAGTTAAGCAATAAAAGGCTAAATATATAAAGAAAGTAGTTAAAAAAAATATAAAAAAAAATTATAAAACTAATAAAAGTAGGTAATAAAAAGATTAAATAAAGAGAGTAAAATTAAATCTTTATTTTTATATTAATAGCTACTTTAAATACTATATAATAAAGTTAATTATTAATTAATATTATTATAATTAATACCTTTAACCTAAACTAACCTATAGAGGCTAGAATAATTAATTAAACTAAGCTATAAAGTATATATATTTAAAGAAAACATTAGAAATTATATATTTAAGCTTAATTTATAAAGGTAATTATATTATACTACACTATACTATAAAAAATATTAATATTAATAATTAACTATAGTTAGGTATAATATATATTTATATAGGCATATATAAATTATATAGAGGGGTCTAGGTATTAGCTATACTAAGCTATATTTAGGTATAGTGGGGCGTCTGCTGCCCTATTAGAAAAAAAGTGCTGCCCCATTAGCAACACTCTTCTCGGCATTCAAGAGCTACAATTGCCGGATTAGGAGCGCCACAGCGCTTTTCCGGCGCGAGATCCGCGCCCCAGTCGTAGAGATCATAGAGATTTGCATGTGAACCTAGGAAGCAAGCGACGTGCAATATATTCTAGCTGTCGGCCTCGTCTATGCTACATGCACTCTGCGACTACAAGAACCCAAAACTGGACAAAGTTTTGCAATTCACCCGGATTATTCGATGAGCGAAGAAAGCTGTTGATTGTAGGTACATTTACAATTGTAATGAAATTATGACACCCGCGGTAACTTTAAGCTGATGTCCATGCCAGGTAACGCTGTGCAAGAACGAGACTGCATTTTCTCGTAATGCAGGCCCAGCCTCCTCTTGAGGGCAACACGATGTCCAATGCATCGGAAAGCCAGTTCATCCAACAGGACGTTAGGTTTTACACCAAAACCTGGACAGTACGCAGTGATTAAATAGGCAATTGAGTTTTTTTTTTTTCTTCCGAAAAATACTAACAGAGTCGATCGTCAGCCGAATGGGCCAACCATCGCCAAGCTTGTGTTTGTTCACGGCTTCAGCGATCACATTAATCGCTATAACGATTTTTTCCCGAAGCTTGCAGAAAAGGGAATTCAGGTTTTTGGTTGGGATCAGCGAGGCTGGGGTCGAAGTGTTATCGATCGTGCTGACAAGGGTCTTACTGGCCCGACGTCACGGGTCGTAGCCGATATCGCTGCATTCGTCAGAGACAAGCTTTCATCCCAACGCGACGCTACCGCGGTGCCTATTTTTGTGATGGGTCACTCAATGGGCGGTGGTGAGATTCTGGTTTTGGCAGGCGACTCACAATACACCGATCTTGTCAGTCAGGTGCGAGGATGGATTCTGGAATCCCCCTTGGTTCGGTTTCCTGCAGGTGAGGAACCTAGCAGTATACAGATTTTAGCCGGTCGATGGATCGCACGACTTTTGCCCAGACAACAGCTTAAGCACGTCGTTCCGCCTGAGTATTTGAGCCGTGACGAGGGTGTCGTTGACGCAGTGCGAAATGATCCTCTCTGTCATAATACAGGTACTCTTGAGGGCTTAGCCTCCCTCCTGGATCGGACTGCAATGCTATCATCTGGGAACATCACGCTTGGCAAGCCTGTACGGAGCATCTTGCTCACTCATGGGACGAGCGACAAGGTTTGCAGCTGTAATGCAGCAGCGACTTTTATCCAGAACCAGCAAAATGTGGATGACAAAACTACAAAATTGTATGACGGCGCTTATCATCAGCTTCATTCTGATCTCTGTAAAGATGCCTTTACAAACGACGTGATTGATTGGATTCTCGAGCGCGTAAAAAAGAATGATACAGGTACTACTAACCTTCTTGGTGCAAAACTTTAACATACCTTTGTCCCCAAGAGCACCTTGGTGATAAAGCAGTTTCTACTTCATTGTCAAGTCGCGCCTAACTTCGAATTTAAAACTTGTTTTAATACGGGACTTTTACATAGCATCCCACTTTTGTGAACTCGGCACCCTAGCTACGGCAAAGGTGTGGTGGCTACACAGAACAATTAAACTAAAACAAAGAAAGTAACAAGAAATCTAGAATAGTGTATTTGAAGAAAGGAATAACCAACTTTTTATAAACTTCCCTATACTAATATAGCATTATACAGTAACTTAAGGTTCTTAAAACCTGAAATAGTGAAAGTGCACACGCAGGAACAGGAGCAAGAATTCCAGGCTGTATTGACTGCGTGTGTAGCTTAGATCGTCTCGTCATTTCCCAGCAACTTGGCCACTTCGGGGTCGATGTTATCATTGCCAATCAGGTCAGAGAAATCGTCACCATCGTCAATCCGCCGTCGTTTGTTTGATCCCTTGACAGAAATAGGCAGAGATTGAAGATCAGGGGCAGGCTCTTGATTCATGTCAGATCCAGCCTCAACGGACGGTGCTGCCTCGATCTCGTGCAATATCTCCAACGGTGCCACTTCCTGTCCCTTAGACATAGGAGGTGGCGTAAGAGCCTCGACCTCAGGTCGTCCTGGTTCTGGAATAGGAATTTCAGGTCCGCACTCTCTTGGCACTGTATCCTTTTCAGCTGGGCCTAGCGCTCGCATAATAGCCATTTCAACTTCTTGCTTCTTTTTCTCAATACTTTGCTTGCGCTCGCGCAGATTGATTATGGCCTTCTTGTCGCTGGCCAGGGAGGTACGGCTGGAATTGAGCAACTTCTCCAGGCTTGACACAAGATTCTCACGAGCTTTGACACACTCTGCAACAGCGTTTTCTGCATTGGCCAGAATCTTTAAGAGGCCATTCAAACGGGCGGCATATACTGGAGCTGAGGGTACTGTGTTTCCGGGGTCTAGTTGCTTGTCGTATTCTTCAATTGCAGACGCAATAGTACTCGTGAGTGGTGCACTCTGTTTGACCACTTCCTGGTGAGAATTTACCAGGTGAGTAAGGTCAGATGGAATAGACGTGCTACCAAATGGTGACCCCCCGAAACCAGACTTTGGGGCACCTCGAGCTTTATCTAGTTCTGCGACATATTAGCAGAGGCGTCGACGGTACATTTCCTTTTTATAGACCTATCACCATTTATACGCACCGTCTAAACGAGCTTCGACGGCCTTTTGTATTGGAGCTTCAAATATCGACCGGTCTTTCCAGACATCCACTACGCGGCGAAGCTTGGCTTGAATATCCGCCGGCGCACCCTTATATGACAATGAAGTTGCTTCCGCGACGACAGGGGAAAAGGCAATTACGAAATCTTCCTTATGTCGAATTCTGGATTGCTGTACGACCTCTATTTCATCAATATAGGGTAATTAGCTGTTAGGCAAGTGTCGATGGAACTTCCTATCCAAGATAGTATTTTACCGTTCGCAAGATACATCAAGCTCAGTCGCTTAGTACTGGAGGAATCCTTCAATCGTTGCATCCAGAGTTGAACGGTTCTGTCTGCATGTCGTCTACAACCAGAGATGAGATTCAGCCAAAATGCTTGGACACGACAGACATTGTTGGATAAAACTCACCGGTGAAACATGATCCACTGAGCTGCTGTAGCAATACTTTCGTGACTTTCGTTCAGGGACGAAAGCCGCGCGAGGACCGAGTCGTCATTATACGCCATTATTGGGACGAAAACTTGTGGAATTTAGGCAATGGACCACGCCGGCAAATAAAGATAAACGATGTTTGAAGCATTCAAGGGCAATAGTTGCACCCGTCGGTAGTGCAGTCAAGTCTCAGCGCCGAGTTATATTGGAGGAGTAGCTCAAGTAGTTTGTGGTAGGGCACAACCACGAGGAGGCAAAAATCGCTCTCGAATCGAACGAAAGCTGATATCCGCGAATGGCAGTTCAGAGGAGAGACATATCATTCGATCATGCAAAGCATTTTTCGGAAGACATTGCAGTTAAAGAAAGATGTGACAAGTTGCTGCGCGTGTTAGCGACCGTTTATTGTAGACGCGTGAAGCACTATCGCATCATTTGTTGATAATCTTCAGCCAGGGCGCCCCATCGTATGCAATAAATACTGACTGGCACCAATTAGAGCACTACGCAGCTCTTACCGCCCGGCAGAACAGCTGCAGCATATTCAATTGTGGACCTGTAATCGGTCACTGGAAGGTGCGCACGCAAACACAAATGACAACATCAACAGTAATTTCAAGGAAGAAGCTAAGTCTGCCTACGGATGAGCAATATCGCTATCAGAAAAAACATGGCCGACAGATTTCCTTCAATCGATGATTTCGATGCCGGAGGTTCGCCACAAGTGATTTCCGTTCAGGTCATGTTACCTCGCTGACCCTCTTCTGAAGCGCAAACTGAGATCAAAGACTCTTCTACCGAGCCTTCAGGTGATTTTATAGCTAGAGAAAGGGCCCTACTGGGTGACGACGCTAGCCAGTTCATGACCGGCGATGATGCTGCAATTATTGAGCCTCAGGATGATCTGCTAGCTCAGAGCGTGGTTGAAGGTTCTACGTTTGAGTCTCATTTTCCAGACCTCGCTAGCCCATCAGCGGTGCGTACAGCTGTATTTCATCCTCAGAATAGAAACTGACACCCTCAAAGACCACTGATGGGCCACCAGGCGACAACTCGATTACTGGCGCATCTGTCAATTTCAACTCTGGTTATCAGACTCAGGCTGACAACGAGGAAGAGCCTGAGATCATTCAACGATGGCGAGAGCAGCGCGATGCTCATATAGCCAAGCGAGCCGAACAATTCGCAGCACAACGCTCGGAAACAATCAAAGAAGCACAGCAGAACATCGACGATTTCTACGAAAACTACAACACGAAGAAAGAGAAAGGAATCGCTCAGGCCAGAAAAGAAGCTGAGCAATTTCTTGACAGCCGCGAGGACATTATTTCGGGTGGAACAAGCTGGGAACGCATTGCTAAACTTGTCGACGTCAGTGGCAAGGGCACCAGGGGCGGTGCGGCAGGTTCTGGAAAAGAACGCTTCCGGGAGGTTTTGACAAGTCTGCGGAAAGACGAGAAAGCCCCAGGAGCTACAGGGTATTGATTAGATGAGATCAGCCAGGCAGATGGCCTAGAACGGATTTAGGTAGATTTATGTAAAACCTGGTTTGAGTTCAAACAGTGTTTTGACTAATCTTTCCTTACAATTACACAATGCAATATCGCATAGGAGTCGGTTTAAACACTGTCTGGGCTCATACATTGTCTGACCAAGTTCGTACTAAACGAAAACCTAGTAGTCTTTGCCGCGTCGTCCCAATTTCGTCAACCACAAATCTTATTGCACTTTAAACCTCCCCCGGCTGATGACAAATTATGAGATGTGTTATGTCTTTCGCGTCTCTCCCTCAGTGTTTATCAAATCGTAGCTGATCTTAATCACTGCCGAACCAGGTGTTATGACCGGTGATCTTTCGCCCAGCGGCGTACATGGTGGCTAGAAAACATCAGAAAATGACCGGAACTGAATAGTTTTAGCATCAAAAAAACAAACCTCCAAAGCCACCCCAAAGCACGATCAAGTAAGGTGTCATGTACCATCGGCTGCGAGATCCCTATATATCGTCAGCGGGTTGTCGTTGTTGAAATTGTAAATTCAACAAGGCATACAATCATCCAGAGACGCGTGTGTGCCTTGTAAGCCTGCTGGTAGAATCTTTGATGCTCAGGCACCTTATTCTTCGCATCGATCATTCTGCAAAATAATCAGTTTCTGAGGATGGCATTCGTCTTTCGATCGAGGAATTGTCCGCGGTGTTGATTGACGCAACTGAGGACGGCCCTCAAGCGAGACGACAACTTGAAATACGACATACTTACCCCATCTTGAAGTTCTTTTCCTGGACCAGAGAGGATATGCGAAGGCACGATAACCATAAAAGTTGTATTGTGGTGTGATAAGTGAGGATGCGATGCGACTACGAAGAAACGAAGCCCCAATAAACGAGGCCATTATGATTGATTGAAGTGGTGTTGACTGACGTGTATGACTCAGCAACGATGCCACGACGTTCCACAGTCTTAGGGTCCTTGAGCTCCACTTTTAGAAATTGCCAAGAGACAATCTTGTTAGAGTCAACTACAACTGCCTGGAGAAGTGCATATTCAAATGATCATTCATACAGATTTCAGCTAGCTATCTGATGACGTTCTTCTCCGCATGAGGCACGTCAGGAATGCGAAGGTCAAGGTTGACTTCTCGTCATTTGTCAAATGCGGGAAAGATATCTCGTGCGACGTCTGGGACGCCTCATTGGCTAAGTTTATCACCACGACAGCTTTCCGTTACTGCCCTTGAAAGACCATTGGTAACATTGAGCAGTAGTGGGAATAGGGGTTTGACTTGGCGCTCGCGAAATTGGACCTCTGTGGCGTTTGTCTCCAAGAATTTTCCTTGGAGTGACCTTTGCCATGTGTCGCAACAGCCAAGATGGAAGAAGCTGGCCAAACTATGGCAGGGCGATATTCAACAATCAACAAACTCGGCGCTTAGAAGGGACTCTTCTTTGCCAGAAACCACATTCAGGACCGGTCTAGATGATGGTTTCCTCACTGCCTTGTCTAATTTCCCGTTTGCTTCGATGCGTCTTGCTCAAACGATCAAGCTAAATAAGACCTGTAAAGGCGTGTCGGAAATATTTGAATTACTTCAAAAACATGAAAGATCGGGCATTGTGAGCCCGAAAGAGGCTCAACTGCTTCGTGACGAAATTTTGACCGCTGCATTGACGAACAACTCTTGGCTGAATATTGTGGTTGACACAGCTCATGGGCTTCTGGCAAACTATAACTTTTACTGGCCGAACTTGTACATTAAAATCATGCATCATATGCTTGAGAATCATCGACACGAGGACGCTATCCGATGGCATTTATGTCTCGCCCCGAATTTTTTACCATCAACGGACATATTTGGTGCCATTCTTTCAAGCTTCATCCTCGATCCATCGCCACGTATGCAAAGCAATCTGATGGCACTGTATATGTCCAGCACAAGAAAAAAGTTATATGACCATATCATCCCTGTTCTCTTCGCAGCGGGTCTCTCAAAGACAGCTAAAAGTTGGAGGAAAAAAATGCTCATTTTTGGAGATTTCCCGAAGTCGAACAGATGCACGCCCTTCCTGCATTTCCTTATTCAATACTACCCATCGATCGTCCTCACCGATGAGGAGAGGACAGTTGCTGAAGTAGCTGACTCATTCATCGACGACTGTCCCTCGCAGCTGAAGCACCATGACTACTCCAGCAAAGGTCAATTCAGTGACAGCATTGTAGCGAAATGGTTTGCAAGTTGTTGGACATCTGTCGATTTTGCGATCAACCTCGCGCAGAGACTTGGCCTTCGTGAGCTGGGCCCGAGGTCTCTTCAATCTCTGGCATTACGAGAACCCGGCGCCAAAATGCTTGCTCTGCGCCTCGCCCGCATCGAGAAGCTAGGAATAACTGTCTCAAGTAAGAACTACTGCAAAGTTCTGGCATCTTTTGCCAAACATCAAGACGATATACTTCTTGCAGACTTTCTGACTTGCGACATACATCCTGATGAGTTTGATGATGTTGAGACGCGTCGGATGCTCATGACTTCATCCGTGCGCAATAGAGATTGGAGGAGACAAAGACTGTTGCAAGGTGTCGAGTGGGCTATAGAAGCTGAGCCGCCTGCTCGTCGTCTGAATACACTACTTCAACGAGAAGTGGCGGCATATAAACTAGGCAGAGCAAGACAAGTCTTGGACAGAATGGAAGCCGCGAAAGTTAATCTAAATCAAGACAGCGCGTCTCAGTTGCTTACGGCAGTTTTTCGAAGGATCGGCAAGCATTCTACAAGGCGGAAAGGTTGGGGCAGTAAGTCATCTACAAGATCACAGTCCCTGCTCAACGAAGCCGTTGAAATAGTTCGTCGTGTCGCCTTGCACAACTTTGCCATACCTCTGCGGTACTGGAAGCTGTTACTTTGTAACCTCGGTCGTTCAGGTCGCCTGGATGAGCTTCAGCAGCTAAGCGAGGAGATCGTGCAGCTATATACCCCATCCTCGGGTGGTTTGGTGCCGATTTGCCATGAGGATCTCCCCCGATGCTTTACAAGGGATCGGACTGCGACTAATTCTTTTGGCGATTTATCGAGGCTGTCGGTGTATGGAAAACCTGCCAAGAAAGATTTGGGCCAAAACGTCAATTCACGGTCATATGCTACCCGTCGCAATTTTGATAATGTGACGGCCGACAGAAGCCGGTACCACTGCGATGAAGCAGGGCGTTATACAATGGTTCGTTGCAGTCCCGACTTGATGGCACTGAAGGTTTTCTCGGAGGACACGAAACCACCTGCCGAAGCATATGACAATGGGGATTGCCTGATGCTGTGCATTCCCGCAGATCTCTCTTTGAGTCACCCACAACATCCCGTTCAGCAGATATTCGATGTCACACTCCAAAGATCCATTGTACGATGGGCGTTTGACGTAAAGTTAAATATGCCTCCAGCGTGTCAATCTCTTGAGAGGTTGACAAAATGTGGCATTGATTTCTGCGACATCAGTCATGGCGTTCGTTTGTTGGCACGGCTCAGAGACCTCGGTGTTTTTATTGATGTACAAGTACTCCGAGCAGCCGTCCTCTCGAAAATAGCTCTGGGACAAGTACCGGGACGTAGAAGAAATCGGTGTCGAGATAGGCATGAGTTATCGATCGAGCGCTTAAAGCTCTTGTTTGACGAAGCTTGGGGCGTGGAAATTCTACCTAGCACGTTGGAAATGAGGCGTCAAATCGACCAGCAAAGACCCAAGCTCTGGGATAGATACTCGAAGTTGTTTGCGCAATCATTTGATGAACGGGAAAAGTCCTCCCAAGAAGATATGCTTTCTAGCAAAGTCATTTCCTAATTATTATGCGTTCGGTATCATTCATGTATAAATATTTGCATGCTTTACGTTAATATGTGATGGTTGATTTAACTACCACGGCGCAGGCGATAGCATATAGCAATTTTTTAATATTTTTTTCTGCAGCTGAAAGGAAGGATTGAGAATGGTGGTTGATAAGTAACTCGATTCGATTAGGCTTTGTCAGCGGCAAAACAAGATTGATGGTTGTGGTACAACTAGTGGTGGATTTATCTAGCCAGAAACACAAATGTGCTCGTTCGAGTTACGAGTAATCTCACTCCTGCTTCTTCGGCTTTACAAGAAGCAGTATCAACAGGCCGACAATAACTATCATCAATAAGAGGATTACCTTGCGTTTGGCTGCCCTTCTTTGATAACCGGACGCAAAATTGAGCTCTTCGTCTGCACCTTTGACGTCTTCATACATACGCTCAACATTGTAGTCAATGCGGTCGAGCAAAGTGCCTTGGTCGATAACCATATTCTGAAGATCGCGGAAAAGATCCGACAATTCAATAATTCCCTGTGCAATATCTTCAATTTCCCGTTCTCGTTGCGTTATTGCAGCATCGTTAGTGTGCAAAAGCTTCTGTTCGGATGCTGCTTGCAGAGTTGACTGAGAGAACGACCGGTCTGCGTCGGATTCGTGGAATAGGGGATCAAAATCCGAACCGGCATGTGGTGTAGACAATCGATCAGTTTGTGTATAACTGTCCAGGCCACCCATATCTCGTAGCTCTAATTGCCATTAATTAATTGACTGAAAAAACGAGCAAAAAAACGTAGATTAAGTCGGGCCCTCTTACTTTTGAGGTAAGCGCTTTGCTTCTTTCTGAAGCCGGCACTTGCCTCTTGAAGTCTCGTTGCGAGAGATATTTGGAGGTTCTTGGCTATGGTCTCCTCAGATTTGCTTAGACCACCACACTGTTTAGCTTCTCGAACTATTTGGTCAATTCGCTTGATTCTGCGTTGACATTCGTGGAAGGACATAGTTATTTGCTGCGTCAATCGATCAATCTGGGCTCCCTGCCCTCTCTTCGCTTCGTCGTCATTAAATTTTGGTAGAACATGTTTTTGGTGTAAATTCTCAAGTTGTTGGCCCTTTATAGCGACCTGTGCCAGTAATTCAGTTATTTCATCGGATGCGTCAGCCCACCTAGGAGGCAAAAGATCCAATTCAATTACAGCATCACCATCGTCTCCAAAGTCATTATCTGATAGTAGTCCCCGTCTGTCCTCAGAGGCATAGTAATTAACCGAGTGAGAACTTGACAACGCTCCAGAGCCACTTGCATTGAATGCACCATATCTGTTTCGTTGAATCGGATGATGCGCGTATGACTGGCGAAAGGATATATACCTGCAATTAGAGGGGTCAGATGTGTAAAACACGAATTGCCTCGGCGTGTCGCCAACTAGTCGTGCCAACAGAACAGCAGATGCGCTCACAGGTTCGTGCGATCACGCCACATAGCGGTGGTCAGATGAATATACAGCGTCGTCGTAATTATTTAATCTTCGTCGAGGTTCCAGAGGCCCCTCAAGAACGGTCGAACTTGTGAAGGCCAATGAGCACGACCAATAGTGCGATTTGAAAATGAACTAGAGAACGATATTGATCCGTAAGCCATGAGAGAGTGGAAATAAATTGACCACTAGCCTGATGAATTTTTGCGCGTCTTCATTCTGTTTGTTGGCAAGTAGTAGCAAGATGTAAATCATCGAGCCTTGTGCTTACGGCCCTTGAAAGATGACGATAGGCAAAGTAACTACCTACTTACCTACCTACCTAGGTAGGTAAGTAGGTAACAAAAGACAAGTCCCCGTAGGCCTCCTTGATGTAGGAGACCACTAAACCCTGGGACAACTACAGTATAACCCTTAAATTTTCTCAAATGCACGACTGAACAGAAGCTGAAAGGATAGTTAAGAATTGCCTCGGAAATAATAATTATGTAATTAAGTATCTCTAAAAAAAGTTATACTATATTTATATTAGCTAGGAAGTGTTATAGACTAGCCTCAATATCTACTGTTTTTTTAACATTAATAGAGTTATTATTAATTATAAAGGGCAAAGAAGGTTCTCTTTAACCTTTTTTATATATCTTTATATAAACTTTATAGGTTTATATCTAAGCCTTAGTAAAGCCTTTAATAAAAGCTATATATATATATATATATATATATATATACTTTTATTTAGCTTTAATAAGTATTTATTAAGCCTTTTATATAAATTTAAGCTACTAGCTTAAGTTTTTTAAATACAATGCACCCCTTAAATGATTTTACACATTGATATAACAGGGGGGGTTAAGCTAATTAAGCGTCTCTTCTAAAATCCTAATAATATAGGCCTTTATTAAAAAGAATATTATGTTAAGTGTGTTTTTAATGTATTTATAAGCCTTAGTTAATACCCTAAATATCCTCTATATACTGCCCTAACTACTAGGCAAGCCTATAGGGGTATGTTTATAATATTACACCACCTATTAAAATATATATTATAAAATATAATATTTATATATAAATATTTATAGAATTATTACTTTACTAAATGTATTTTTTTTATATATGTTGTGTATATAAATGCACCTGCTAGCACTGTTTAAAAGGGACTCGCTAGCTAGAAAATGTAGGGCTTGTATCTGTGTAAAATCATTCAGGGGGTGCATTGTAGTTATAAATATAGTAATAATAAGTTAAATTTATTTTTCTTAAAAATAAGCTTATAATAGGTTAAGGTAAATATAAGTAAAAGCTAAGGTAAAAGTGTTATAAGGAACTTATAAAACTAGCCTATAATGACTTTTTATTACTAATACTTAGTAACTTACTTAGTATATAACCTTAAGTAATATATATATATATAAGAAAATATTAGGTGTTAATTAGGTGGCTAGGCAAAGGTAATATAGTAACTAATATATTAACTAAAGCTTATCTCTTTTAAGTTCTTTTCTAAGAAATATATATATATATAATTTACTAAAGGCTTATTAAGCCTAAGTAGTTAACTAAGTATTAATATATTTATATTATTATACTTATAATTTCTAAGTCTTTATAATTACCCCCCCCTCTTATATTAATATTTTTAATAGCTAAAGTATTATAAGCTGATTAATAAGCTTTTTATATATATACTATATATAATAATATATATACTAATAATACTTTATATAGCTATAAATATAATTTATATATTAAAATACTTTTTAGTTGTATTTATTTATAACATCTACTATTTATAATATTAAATAAATTAAATAAAATTTAAAAACATTTACTTATATTTAATAAGCTAAAATTTAGTATATTTTATATACTAATAAGCTTATCTTAAGCCTTTAATATAGAAATAAAGCCTATAATAGCTTACTATAGCGATATAAAGACCTTTTAACTATTAGCTTATTAAGTCTACTACCTTAGTATTCTAAATGGTAAAAGCCTCTGTAAACCCCTTATCTCCAATACTAAGTAATATAAATTAGCTATAAGTATATAATAAATAAGTAAAATTACCCTTTAGCTTTTAAGTTATAAAGCTAGTTTATAGCTGTAATTACTAAACAAAAATAGGTAATTAAAATAAAAGTAAGGCAGCGGGTATATATTAATAAGAGAAGGTATAGGGTAATTAAATATTATAGCTTAAACCAGTATTTCTATAGTTAAAAGGGACTAAAAGCAGAGGTTAAAATGTATTTAGTAGGTTTTTTACTTTATTAAGCAACTATTAATTAGTAAGCAATTACTAATTATTAACCTAAAAAGGTTTTCCTACTAAATTGATGTTAAAGAAGCAGAGGCTCTGGATATAGCAAAGCATAAATTACTTAATAAGCTGGCTAGCATATTATAATAAATAATAAAGAAACCTTTAATTAAGGCTTTATAATAAGTTTAAAATTAAATTACTATTATAATTAAGAAATATATTATAACATAACCTTAAATAGTGTTTAAAGATATTTAAATAATAATAAATGTTTGTATTATACTTACATTAAACTTAAGTTAAAAGGCGTTTTTAATTATTTATTTAACTATTTCTTTAAGGTTCTTTATTATAATTATATTAATATTAATATCATTAATATAGGTTATTTTTATATTAATAATATAAAAAATAACCTTTTATACTCTTTTTAGTAATATTATTAAAATAATTTTAATAATATTACTACATTTTTTATATAAATAAACTAATATTTTATTTTAAATTATTATAAGCTTAAATTTCATTTAAAAGCTATTCATAAAGTTACTTTATTTTATAAAAAATAATAATAATCTGATATTAAGCTATAATTTTCATTATTTATATTTATAAACACAATTATATTATTTACTATATTTATACTTTTAGTTTAATATATTATTAAATAAAGGGGGAAATAAATTTAATAGTTCTTTTTATTAACTATTTAACAGAATTAAACTTATTTTTATAGTGCTATAGTAGTGTAGGTAAATATATTAAAAGTATACTATTTACTATATTTATACTTTAAATTTAATATATTATTAAAGAAAGAAGTAAATAAACTTAATAATTCTTTTTATTAACTTTTTAAAAGAATTAAAGTTATTTCTATAGCACTATAGCAGTGTAAGTAAATTTATAAAACGTTTTTTAATATTTCTTTTTCATAAATCAAAGTAATTAAAAAGTAAATAATAAGTTAATAAAATAAAAGAGATTAGGGTTTAAGGAATATTAATAGTTATATTTATTAAAGCTAAGTTAAGCTTTATATATTAAAGGTTTATAGTGTTATAGACTGGCTTAGAGGCGTGCTGCTTTCTAGTGTTAATAAAGTTTATATTAATCTTACCCCCCTTTAAAAGAGAGCGAAGAGTAAAGAGAAACTATTTTAGTTTATATAGGCATTTACTTAAGTAAACGCTTAAGGTTTTATTTAGCTTTATTAGGTTTTCTTTATAAAATTATAATAGTTCTATTAAGTTATTTTTATAGAACTATAATAGTTCTATTATAGCTTTATAATACTTCCTTTACTATTACTACTATATATTTAAGCTAGTAGCTTAAATTTATTATATAGCCCTTTACTAAATTATTACACTAAAGAAGTAGTAGTAGTATAATTATAGAATAATGTTATTCTACTTATATTTTATAGATTTACTATTTACTATAGCCCCTACTCTTTATATATTACTTAGTTATATAGTTTATATTAATTAATAATAAATAAATAAATAAATAAATAAGAGTTAAAAATAAATACACTTATTATTATATAATACGCTTCTTTTTAATAAAAGCCTATTATAATCCCTAATATTTATTTTATTAATAAATATAATTTTTCTCTCTTTTATATTCTTTAAAGTTATTTATTTTAATATTATATCTTTATTATTCCTTTAGCCCTTTATTACTATTTTATAATATTACTAAAGTATTTATATTAATAAATTAATATTAGACTTTATTCTTTTAGTATTAATTTATAAATAAAGTAGCTATTTCTTTAATGTATATTAAAACTATTTTATTATTAAGTTAAAACTATTTATAAAAAAGGTATATTTTATTCTTTATTTAAAAATATTATAGAAAAGATATAGTAACTTAAGTAAAGGTTTAAAAACTATATTAATTATTACTAAAGCTTCTATACTTTCCCCTTTACTACTGCTTAAGTAGTATATTAATAAAATCTCTATAAAAGGGAATTTCAATAAAAATTCCTTTAAAAGTATTAAAGAGAAGAAGGATAGTATTTATATTTAATATAAAGATAATATAGTATACTATAAAAAGTATAGCTATTAGCCTTTAGAAACTAATTAATTAAAATTATATTAACTTAATATTATAGTAAAGAGAGAATATAATTAAAAATTATAAATTTACGCTATTAATTTAAAACTATATTAAATATACTACAATATTATTATAATAATTAAGTAAAAGGTAGCTATTAAGACTTTAGCTATAAGTAAAATAAAGCTAATCTTAACCCTTAAGTATTTTAAAATAGCTTAATAATATAAATAATAATATATTTATACTTAAGCTACTATAGCTTAAGGAGAAAACCCTTAGAATACTTTAAGTAAAACTAAGGTTAAATTTTAAAAAACTATTACTACTACTTTAAGTAGTTTTTAAAGTATATTTTAAAAGTCTATAGCTACTTTAAGTAGTTTCTATAAAATACTTTAATAACCTACCTTTAGTAATATAAATAATAGCTATAAAGCTATTAAAAGAGAATTATTTTATTAGTAATAATATAAAGCCTTACTTTAAAATTATTACTTTACCTTACCTAAGCTATTAAAGCGTTTAATAATTATAGTATAGTCTTTATATAAATTTATTTAAGATATAATTAATATTATAATAAATCTTTAATAGTAAATAATATTACTAATATAGTAAAGTATTTATAGTAAAATACTACCTTTAAGTGCTTTATTTACCTTTCCTTTAAGTATTAAGTTTAAAGTAATAACTTCTTAAAATAATATATTAATAGTGTTTTTTAATATTTAATATATATTAAATATTTAATATATATAAAGAGCTAGTAATGCCCTTTAGAAATTATTTTAAATATATTTTACTTTTATAGCTAATATATTACCCTTCATAAATAAGTAAGTATCTTTAGTGCTTTCTACTACTTTATTACCTATTTAAATTAATTTTATAAATATATTAAAGCTATTTTATAAAGGCTTTAAAGAACTATTCTATTTTTACTTTATTAGTTTTAAAGTATAAGCTAATATTATTTTTAGCACTTTAATATTAAGGTTAAAATGCCTTTACCTTCCCTTTATTATTAAGTTAAAACGCTTTATATATACTTAAAATACTAAAATAGGCTTAGATTTTATATTAAAGATCTTTAAATATTACTATTATTATTTTAATATTACTATAGAAATAAACTATTACTTAATTAAGTAAAGAGTAAAGATTAAAGAGAAGGTAAGTATATTAACTATAGTGCTTAAGTATTATCTTTATAACCTTTTTAATACTTCTTTATTCTTTAATTTTAAAGATATTATAATTATTTTAAATATTATCTATACCTCTTTTACTTTAAAGCCTATTTCTTTCCTTATTCCCTTTATTAACTAAATTAGTTTTTAATTAATATAAATATTAATTAAATATAATTTATATAAAGCCTATAGTATAAAGCTATTTATAAATTCTTTTAATATTTTATAGTATTTATTACTATATTATTCGCTACTCTTTAAGAGTATTTAGTAAAAGTATATAGTATATAAAGTAGCTATAGCTTTATATTATATAGTAAAGGACCTTTAAAGTACCTATAGTTTATAAATAAAGGTTAAAATTTTAATAAACTTTTATTTTTAATTATACCTATACTATTTTTAAAACTATTGCCCTTTTATATTTATATTAAAATATTTTTATTATAAAATAAAACTAGTCTTTACTATATCTTTACTTTAAATGCTATAATTATTTAGTAAAGTAGTAGGATTTAAAATAATTTTAAAAGATATTTATACCTACCTATATTATAAACTACCCTTTATTAAATTAACTTAAAAAGTTAAGTAATATATCTCCTTTATTAATATATTAAAAAGTATTAAATTAAAGAGAGGTAAAGGGTTTTTAAAGTTAAAATTACTTTAACTATTATTTTCTTTAAAGTTAAATAAGTCTTTTAAATATAACTTTAATTATATAATATTAAATACCTTTACTTTTTTAAAACTAAAGATATAAAAAGCTAAAGAAAGTTAAAAGAGAACTAATAAAGAGCTATTAAAATTATAACTTTAGCTCTTTAGTTATTAGTATTATATTATAATAAAGGATATAAAGAATATAAAAGAGTAAAGGGATAAAGGTAAAAAAGTAATAAAAGGGTTTAATTATAAAATAGTTTAAAGCTAATCTTTAGTATATAAATTAAGAGTTTAAATCTATATTAATCTAAGTTTATTACTTATTTATATATTTCTTTATTATACTTTATAGTAAAAAAGTGCCTTTATATCCTTAAAGTTTTTTAATAGTTTTTAAGTTAGTTAAATATATCTTTTTTAATAAATTAAAATATTTTATTATTTACCTTAGCTTTATATATTCTATACTATAAAGATCTCCTTTACTTTATATTTGATAAAGTTTAGATTATTTTTTTAAAAAAAAAGAGTTAAATTTAGCTAAGAGTTAGTAAGTATTTATAATAAAAGAGAATTAATAGTAATATATTTAAGAAGGTTAATATAGAAAACTAAGTAAATACTATAAAAAATATTAAAGTAAATAGTAAGTAGTGTAAATATATTAAAAATATAGTACTTTACTATTACTTAATTTAGTTTCTATAATAGCTTATTTATTTTAATATATTAAAGATTAAACTAAACTATATTCTTTATTATAAAACACTTAATTAAATATTAAAAGTAATTAGCTAAGTCTTATTACTATTATTAAGTAAAATTAATTACTGCTTAAGCTAATATAGTGCCTTTTTAAAGGTATTTTAAAAAATATATAGTATAGCCTTTAATAAAGGTTAAACTTAAATATATATTTAGAATATAGTTAATAAATAGTATATTAAATCTATATATAGCTATATTAATACTTACTTTAGTAATTAAAAAGGTTTAGTTATTTAAAGCTAACTAATATACTAAAAGGTAGTTAGCTTAATTAAATTAAAAAAACCTAACTATAACCTATAAAATTACTTAAACCTTTTAATTAGCCTATTTTATGCCCCTATTTATTTAAAGGTAATAGATAGTAAATAAAAGCTATTTTATATTTATTAAGGAGTAAAGGGTTAATTAAAACTAGCTTATTTAGTTTAAGCCTTAATTTAAAATAATTTACTTAAAGAATTTATAGAAATACTGTTAATATAAATAAAATTATTTTATATATACTTTAGTAGCTATAATAGTTATTGCTTTTAGCTAAATAAACTTAAATAATTAGTTTATAATAACTATTAAGTATTATAGTGCTATTTTATTTATAGCTAAAAGGTTTATTATAAAATCTATTAATATTTAAAACTAATAATAGTTTAGCGCTAAAATTAATTTAAAGAGGCTTTAATAAAGTTAGTAACTTTTATAATTAATATAGTAATAGTAGTTTTAAATAAACTAAGCTATATTTTAAAAGAGGTATTCTTAATAATAATTTTAAATAAGTACTTAAAATATAGTATTTCTACTTAGGTAGCTAAGTAGTAAGGAACTATATATATATTAAATAAAAGATATAGTAAGTAGCTTACAAATAAGTATTTAAAGCTAGCCTTAAAACTATAAAGTATTATAGGCATTAATTTAGTAATTTATAATTTAAATTTAAGTCTTTATTATATTAAAAAATTACTATTTCTTTTATTAAACTATATATTACTTAGCTAAATAAAAAAAGTTTATAGTAATTACCTAATTTTATAGGTTATATAAATAAGTATTTAAGAAAATAAATAAACTTAAAGGTAAGCCTATATAAAGGAAATATACCTTTAAGGCCTTAGTTAAACTTTACTTAGTATTAACATTAATATAGGCTAAAAGGTTACTAATATATATTAGGGCTATAAAGGAATAGTGTTTTAGAGGTAATTTAAACTTATTTTATTTATAATATAAAAGGGCATTAAATTAGAAGGCTTAAGTGCTAAGTTTATACTAAAGTTTATAATTAAAAAGAGATAATAAGTTTATTTATTTTACTTAATATTTAAATATTATATAAGGTACTGTAAAGTATTTTAAGTTTTTATAATTTATAAGGATTATAAAAAGGTAGGAAATACTTTAAAGCTTTATAAACTAAGCTTTAAAGTAAGAGATAATACTTAATAGCTCTTTATTATAAATAATATAGTTTTATTTAGCTTTAAAAAGCTAGGCTAAGTGGTATACTATTAAATAAAGTATACCCTCTTTATTATATTAAAAAAGGTATCTTTTAAAGGCCTCTTTAAAAGCGTTTATCTCTATTATTATATCTCTTTTAAGGTTTTATTAAGTAAGTATTAAGGAGGAGATAAATATATTTTTAAGCTTTTAAAATAATATATTATATTTATTAAACTAAATAAACAGTATACCCTTCTATATAAGTTAAAGAAGAGGCCTTATTAAGCCTAAGAAATTAGTAATAAAGTCTTAGTAAAAGTTTATAAATCCTAAAAAGCTTTATACTCTTTTAACCTATATTAAAGCCTTTTACTACTAAATAGCTATAATTTTCTTTAAGTTAAGGTATATTGCTTATTCTACTTTTATAATAAACCTTAGGTATTTTACTTTAATAACTTTAAAACTATACTTAATAATATTAAGGTTAAGGCTTACCTTTTAAAGATAATAAAGAACCTTTTATATATATTATATATAATCTTTTTAAGAGCTACTAATATAAATTAAAATATTATTTAGGTACGCTATAGTATATACCTTTAAAGCATCTTTTAAAGCCTTATTAATATATTATTAAAATATAGCTAAGGCCTCTATAAAACTAAATAAATAAACTAATTATTTAAAAAGTTTAAATTAGGTTTAAAATACTATAAAATATTTATAGCCTTTTAGAACTTAAAGGTAGTAAAAAGTAGCTTAAATATTTAATTTTATAAATTAATAGGCTTTAAAAAGTAAGTAAAGTATTTTTTTTATTAAAGGAAAGGGGTAATAATTTTAGTTTATTACTTTATTAAGTATATAGTAATTTATATAAAACTACTAACTACCCTTAGCCTTTTAAACTAAAAGTATTAATACTATAGCTATAAAGAATAAAGTATATATTTAACCTTTATTTATAAAGTTAATAACTTATTTATAGATTTTTAGTAGTTAGTCTTAAGATATATTATATAAAGGGGCCTATAAAAGTTTTAAAGGTATACTATTTAAGCTTAGCTTAAGGTATATATAATAATCTATATATCTTTAATATAGAGGAAGGGTGTTAGCTTTATTTTTTTAAAATAAATTTATAAAGTTATAGAGTTTTAATAAAAGAATTAATATTAAGTTTAGTTTAAGGAAAGTTACTATAAAGAGAGAGAGAATAGAATTAATCTTCTTTAAGCTTATAGCTAAAAATTATATATTTTTATAATTCTTAGTAGCCTACTACATTATAGCTATATAAATTAATTTTAAGATAGTAATAGTAGGTTTATTTATATATTTTATAAAAAAAGGTTTAATTACTAAACTATTTTTACTTTAAATTATTAGCTAGTTTTAAGCTATATAGAGTTTAATATTATTTTAAATAAGCTATAAAGTGCCTAAAATATAGTCTTAAGTTAAGCTTAAAATAATATAAGCTACTATTAAAAATGTTTAGCTATTTATATTTACTTAAAACTAAATAAAGTAGTGTATTTAATAAGTGGTTTATTTATTAAAGGGTGGTTGTTACGCGCTAGATACGGCACGTAAAGCGTAGGCATTCGCAACTTATAGAATGCGTTATAAATAATTATAAGAGGAATTATAAAAGAGAATATATATAAGTTATAAATAGGTATATAGTTGTATATAGTAATAAAGTTGTCTTTCTACTTATATTCTTAGGAATCCTCCTTTTATATATAGAATTCTATTATATAATAAGTCTAGGGCGTGTAAGAGATAAGTCTATTTTAAACTATTTATAGATAAAAAGAAAATTATAAAACTATATATTATAGTAAACATTAGCTAGTTTATATATTAAGTAAAATAAAAATAGAAAATTATAAAAAACTATATATTATAGTAAACACTAGCTATTTCTATATACTAAAGAAAAGAAAATTAATATATAGTATTATATACACTTTAAGAATCTTATTAAATAAAATAAAGAAGCGAGGTATAGAGCGTAAAATATATAATTAATCTATAAAAGAAAATAGTAATATTCTTTGTTTTTATAGTGCATTATATAGACTTTTACGTGCTTTTCTTAGAGATAAGTAAAAACATAAGGGGAGATATTATATAAAAGTAAAGTTATAACTGCTGCCTCTCCTATACTATATCTATAATTATTATAGTATAGTTAAGGGCGTTAATAAGTCAGTACTTTATAGAAAAAATAATTATTATATAAAAAGGTCTTCTTTTTCTTTTATATTAAGAAAAGCATTATTTTCTTTATCTTTACTAGTAGAGGTGTCTTTAAATATAATATATTTTATATTATAAATGCTATATTCTATATAGCTAAGGATGTCCTGTTCTTTAAGTTCTATTAGTTCCGCTATTTAGAGCTATTTATTAATATTAAGGTCTGTTATAGGGCGTTTAAGGTCTTCTTTAAAACCTATTTAAATGTTACAGTTTATTAAATATAAGCTATATAGGTAAATAACTAATAAGCTTATCCTCTAAGAATAATTAAAATACTTAGTATAGTTATACTTATAAAGGTTAACACTAAAAATCCTCTTAACTTCTATAAGTAAATAGCTTAAAACTAAGGGAATAACTAGTAATTTATATATATAGTATATAATTTCTATATAGAGTTACTTATAATTCTATTACTATTTAATAGCTACTATA
>SRPY01000375.1:0-30627 GCA_018360145.1 Claviceps africana | reverse complement strand
AAAAAAAAAAAAAAACCAAAAAAAAAAAAAAAAAAAAAAAAAAAAAAGAGAGAGAGAGAGAGAAAGCAAAAAAACAAACAAACCTTTCATTTCCATCTCCCCTTCCGCCTCCAGTCTCCTCTTGAGCGCATACCCCATCTTCTTCTCCAGCTTCCTCGCCTTCTTGGCGCTGACCTTGGCCCCGGGACCGCTCGAGGGCAGGATGCCGGGCCTGGCGCCCCGCGCAACGTCCTTCTTGGAGATTTTGTTCTTGGCGAACTCGCTGCGCTGCCTGCGGACCTTTTTGGACGCCGCGGCTCGGGCGGCGAGGCGGTTCTTGGACGGCCCGTTGGGGTTCTTGACCGAGGGCATGGTTGCGCGTGCGGTGGGAGAGGAAAGCCGCCGCGGGGGGTTGTTTCGTTGAAAGACGGGGAGGGTATCGTCGGATTTGCTTTCAGCTTGACTGAGCAGAGGCGGACACAAAAAAAAGAACAAAAAAAAAGGCACCAGACATCCACGGTGGACTGGACCCCCACTAATCTACCTCTCGGTACCTGGGTTCCTACCGAAAAAAGTACCTGTTGAGAGGTACTTACATTGTAGGTAGAGGTCCTGGGTCGTCGTCAGCCCACATCTCCACATCTGCCGGTCTGGTTCCACCACGGCTAGTCCTGCTCCTTCAATCTCGGTCTAGTCCCTGTCCCTGCTCCACACTCGCATGGCCCGGGACTGCGTGGCGGATTCGACAATCAATGGACTATTCAGGGTCCCTCCGCCACGTAGCATGTTAGTCCCACGTAGTATCGTTGTCGTGCAAGTGCAGAAATCAGCCATATTTCCGCTATACAACATACTGTTTGAACAAAGGCGCTTGACTCCATCGCTGCGCTGGGTGCCATCAGATGTTGTCCAGACCCGAATGCTCTCCATACATGGCAGCCAATGTTGATGATAAAATTCCCATACCTATGCCTATACCCACCCATACCCAATGCGCCAATCATGATTCACCCACAACGCAGCGTCATGAACCTCTAGCAACACGTATCCCCACCGGCGGCCTTCCAAAATCCTATCAACGCGCGTGTGCTCGTTCCCTGCCAGGAGTACTGGGCGAGTCGATGCTGGGTCTGTCCAAGCTCTTTCTCAACATGCCCCTTCTCTCATCACCTTCCTCGTCACTCGTCAAGCCGTCCAGCTCAAATTCCTCGGCATCTCTTACGTGGCCCTCCTCCACAACTCGTCCGCTGCCGTGCGCACGTCCGTTTGCCACTGATTTCGTCTTGAGAACCGGGTTGGCGAGGCGGTCGTAGAGGTGGATAACCATGTTCACGAAGAGGAACATAAGAGACGCAAGCGAAAACAAGATGAGGATATACGAGACGCCGTCCATGCGGGATTGTGCCACAAGGTTCATCTGCTCTTCCGTGGCGCCCATGAACAGGAAGCCAGCGGCGTATAGAAGCTTCAAACAAACGTGTTAGAACGCGTCGACTCCCGACAGAGGTGCTTTTGCCGAAACAAAGTGGGACATAAGATCGTTTTCCTTCTTCCTTTGACTTACAAAAACCGGGATAAATTGGAAGCTATTCCAGGAGCGTCCATCTTCTGACACGGACTGCTTGTCCTTTAGAATGAAGGACACTTCAATGATTCGGGTGAGGCCGACGGCCATCAAGGTCTTGCCAAACGTAGAATGCGTCATGGCACTGACCATCAGCTCTTGAGGATGAGCAGACATGGCCCAGCCAGTGATGAGAATCACAAAGCCAGGAATGAAGTTGCGCTTGGGGTTGCCGTCGCGGTCTTTGCTGAGCCACATACCCGCCAGGCCTGCGCACCACCAAATGATCCCCATAGTCGTGTGCTGCCAGTCATTCTTGACCCAGGCTGTTCCCCAGCGATGCTCGGTGAAGGTGTTGACACAACCCCAAGCGGCAATCACAGAACTATCGAAAAATTCCTGCGAACGTCCACAGCGCTGCATCCACACCTGTCCGACTAGCAGGACAATGGTCAGGATGATCCCGTAGCCGATAAAGGCGCCGCCCATGATGAAGTGGGCTGCGCATTGCCCAAGATGATCTCCCTGACAGAATCCGAGGGCTGTGATGCCACCAAAGATCATCTGAACCCAAGACAGGAGGGGCATCGCTTTGCCAATGACGGAGTGACAGGGACGGATGAGTTTTCTGATCTTTCCATTTAGACCCTTCTCCCAGTGACCCTTCAAGTAGAGTCCCAGAACGACCTGCCCGACGAGAAGAAGCTGCAGGATGTTGGCAAAGATTGAATGGACATTGTGACCAACGAACTCTCGACCGCCGTGGGCGTGGCCCAGGAAAAAGCCGAGCAGGGCGAGTAAAGAACCGACTGCCTGCGTGGGAACATGCCATCGCGACTTGGTCATCTACGCCACATGTCAGTTGCCGCTTGACTCTTCCTCTGACCGATCCTGTCTGTCCTGGACACTTACTCCTAGCACCATTCCGATGGGGAAGATGACGCCGTAAGCAAACATGTTGACAACTATGTGTATCCATAGTATCGTGTCCTGTGGCACCGAAAATTAGTTCTTGCCCAAGATCATTTCCCGTCATCAACACTCACGAGAGGCTCTAGCGAAATAGTTTGGCCTTCGGGGATTTTGCTGTCTCCATGGTGTTCGTGTCCATTGGCCATTTTCGCCAGTGTCGCCACAAAGAGAAGAAGGGACGTCCAAGTCCCGCTCAAGAGAGGAGTAGCCATGTTTTTTTTTTTTCCTTATTCGCCCCGGCGACTTGGTGTGCTTCAAATTCCGGTCAAGGGAAACCCCCCCCTTGATGGTGGTTTAGCCCAGCTCGAGTGTCGCAGATCTCGTAGCTTGCTGTTGCGATGTCGGTGGTATCGGGAAGCAAGTAGAACGTCGGATGATTCCGCAGATGGGAAGATCGGGGCGTCACCTCAGTAAGCGGGCAAGACAAAAAAAGAGTTTGTGAACTGTTGGTGCACATAAAGACGCGCGGTTCGGGGACGGAGAGAAAGGGTCAGTCAGCAGTCAGGATGGACACCAGAACCGGCAATGGACATCGCCAGCAGCCCACGCCACGCCCAGTCACTATGATTGCGCAGGCTGCCATTGGCCAGCAAACAAGGGGGTGTGGGGTGTTTGTCACTGGAACAGGCCCCTATGATCGGCCCCTATGATCGGCCAGGGCAACACGGCAAATGGGCACCTGCAAGTGGCAAGCGTTTTTTCCGCGACTCCATTCACCGCGAAGTATGTTTTACGTACTATGTACAAACAAAACCAGACTGCCTCGACTTCTCATGCCTCCTACACCCCGACGCCATCACAAACACTCGAACTCGGCCCTCGTTCGTCGGCGCGTACCAACTACCTACCTATCTAGTACTTACATAACGAGGACTTTTCGCAACCATGTGCAAATTCTCCTGCAAAGCCATCCCTTCCGCAAATCATGAACAACAAGCAAAAAGTCCTCGACGACAACCCCGATGAAGCGCAGTAGCTTTTCCATCATAAGTTCAGAGCCCTCCGCTACGCTCCGTCAGTGCCAATGTTATCACTACTCTGTAAAGAACATCACATCACAACGAGGAAACAAAGCATGTTGGTTGGGTCTCTACATGCAATCGTCCTTCAAATGATATGCCCACTTCCCGCCCACTTGCCTACTGTCTGTCGCCTTCCAACTTGTCCCCACATCGTCGGTGCTGGAGGTTGTTCATCAAAATTGTCCTACAGCTCGAGTCGTGCAATGAATCACCAAAACTTTCAAGCAAACAGCCTTCTCGAAAGACTTGGGAAATGTGATACGGTGGTGTTTGTGTGCTATTTCTTTGCCATCACTCCGTCTGTATTTGATTGCTTTGACGGAGTGGTGCACAATTTTTCATACGACAGAGACGTCTATACCGTCTTCATAGAGCCAACTCCGAGATTTCGCTCGCTATAAATCTCAACCTGACCATCGAGTGCCCTTCTTTGCGACTTTCATGGTTTTCAACCCTCGTTGAACGATACACTACTGAAAATATCAAGCAGAATCTTTGCAAATACACCAAAACGAAACAGTCCATCTTTGTCCAATCAACCAGCTACCGATCCCTTGAGAAGAAAAAATGCACATCTTCAGAAACGATGGACATTCCACTCAGTTTGTCGGTCGACATCCAGCGGAAAGCGGCCATCTCTTCACTCGTGAACAAGACATAGATCCTCCTGCCCGCTATGGCATCATGATAGCCTTGGCAATCTCCAGCGGCGCCTTCTTCGTGGCATGCATCGGACTGACGATTGCCCTCTGTGATTGGCGAATGCGATACTTGCAACTCCGGAAATATCTCGACGAGCGAGGGTTTGCGCTCCCAGACAGAACCACGACACGCCACGAGGCCTCGGCCGAAGTGCCTGGCGGGCAAGAAGCTTCTGAAGCTGGCGAGACGAGAGTGTCCGGTGCTCTTTGATGTTAAATCTGGGACTTTTGAGGGAACGGAGACGTACATATGTACATATGTACGTCTTTGCTTCCACGTCATGCTAGACGGGCTGGTGGAAGACACTGCAGAGAATAGGTGCGCGGGTCGGAATAACGAAGAGATTTTCTATCAAATGATGTAGTTATCCACATCGATTTGGAATCTCTTATTTTACCTACCATCATGTCTCATTTCGACCGCCGTGCTCCTTTTGTAAAAATTCCTTGATCTCCTGCCACAACTCTCCCTCCATTTCTCGTTCTACTCTCGTACTCCGGCTATTCAGCCACCCGACGTCCAATCCGCCTACAGTTCCCAGGCCATTTGGCTTTAATGACGTCTTTGTGCCACCGTTGGGGCCCTGCCGCGGCTCATTTGCCAAATTGACAATCCCTGCTTCTTCGAGCGCCATAATCTGCCGCTTCATCCTAACATCAATGCTGTGCAAGGTGGTGAGAAACGCGTCTGTGGCGGATTTGAAAGCCTCCTTTTGGGCGGGAGGATCCGACGCGGGTGCTTTCCCGCCAGGAGCTGTGGAACCTGACGATGGTATTGTGAGGGCGCTGAGCGAGGTGGCGGTTTGACTCATGAGTTGCGCAATGGACTCGTCAATCTGGTTCAGTTGTTGAATGTTTTCCTGGAGGGTGAATGGTTGATAGCTTTGGCTGGTTGATTTGGGCTCGTCTTGAACCATTGTGTGATCGCTTGGTGTGGATTTTGAGGACATGATGGGGGCCGGTGATCCGTGTACGACTGAATAGGCCCGGGATTTCAAGTCGTTGGAAGTGGATGAATGAAGAAGTCAGAGATGGCGTGAGCGAAAGACTCGTTGACTTTGCTTAGAGCACGCGACCTCCGGGGTAGAACGAGTCGTAAGCTAACGTTTAGATACGAGGATCCTTGTTGCTAGCGAAAAAAAAGAAAGAAAGAAAGACAGAAAAAAGGAGAAAAAAAAAAGCCACGTCGTGGAGTTGATGAAGAGTCACGATCAGCTTGGATACCTACCTACAGGTGGTTGTCGTGTTAGCCTTTGGCACTTGGCCAATGACAGTGCAATGTCAGTAGAAGACCACTGTGCTGCGCTGCCCAAGGGGTGGAGGGGGGCGGGGGCAGGGCATGGATTCATCGACAACATACGCGTCACCGGACATCTTTGTGCAGCAAATAGTAAAATTAAAGGGCAAGAAATAAAAAGAAGAATCGAAAGAATGTCCCATCTTTGTTCTACAAGCAGTCTTCTGCTGGCCTCAATGCCTACAGCCGGAGAGGGGAGGTCGCCGCCTGTTTGCGCGTCGTGTAATTGTCGGCTAAACATCGCTCACGCATGGTCTGGTGGCTTGGCTGCTTCTCTCACTTAAACACTCACTCAATTGCATGTACAAGTGAATATGCATAAGCTTTAACCAAGACGACACCAATCCTGCCGCTTTCTTCATCTCCTTTGACCACCCTTCACCCGCATTGCAAGCTACTTCTTCTCCATCTTCCATCTTCCATCTTTCTGTTGACGAGCAGAAGCCCGCCTGCAGTTGGTGTTAGGTCCCTCAGGCCCGCGCAATCCCGCCTCGCGCTCGAAAACATACCTTCCATCCAAGGAGAGCACGTTTGTTCCTGCATCCGAAACCAGGCTCGTTGACGCGGGTCACGATATCGCCCACCCATCATCACCACAACATCACCACAACATTGCCATAGAGAAACGTCAAAGGCCATTTGCCGCTGGGCAAACTATTGACTATTTCGAGCACAGCCGGCATGTCAGGACAGCCTCCTGCGCCCATGGCACCAGCTGCCAACTATGCAGCTCAACCAGCAACTTCCCCGGCTGGGCCTGCGCCAGCGGCAAGTGGCTCTACAGGAGCCACGGGCGGTGGCATGTCGAATCAGAATCTCAACCAAATCGTACGTTAGGCATTGCTTCCAATGAATTGGAACTGTGTTTCCCTACTCCCTTCGCCGAGAAATCTCTTTCCCTGCATGGGCCGATTCTTTGTTCTTGATGCCCATCTCAATCTGCCATAAACTTTTGTGGCCCTTTTCAAGATTCAAAGGCCAATAACATGGCAGTTTTAAATCTCTTCTTTCATTCTCGTCAACCTGGTCTTGATGCTTGTTTCATTGCGGCACCCATCTGTCAAATTGTTTTCCCATTCTACTCCATGCACGTAAAACCCTAGTTGTTGCTGCGAGACCACATTCTTCAACGCAGCAGCATTCCATATCTACACGTCTGCTTTTTGCACCTTTGTCTTGATTGATGGTCAATTATTTCCCCGATCAGCTGGTCTTCACCTGACGCCCCGATGCTAATCATCCTTCCCCAAGGTTACCGACTATCTTTTGAAGAGAGGGTTTAATCGAACAGAAGAAGTGTTTCGACAGGAATCAAAGCACTTGGGGGCTGATGGAAAGCCCGTCTCACAATTGGCCAATATTGGGCCAAAAAAGTATCAGAAGTCCTTCAAGCTCCTCAAGGAATGGGTAGAGAACAATCTAGAGTTGTACAAGGTTCGGCTCCTCATCCTGTCATTCCCAGTCTGACTACTAACACTAGCTAGTTTGAGCTCTCAAAACTATTGTGGCCAATTTTTGTCTATTCTTTCCTGGAGCTCGCCGGTCAGGGATACACAGAAGAATCCAAGTTGTTTCTCAAGGAACTCGGTCATCACTTCCAACAAATCCATGCCGATGACCTCAAAACATTCTCAACCATAACATTGCCACAGCATGTGGCTGAGAACTCAACAGCAAAATTATACAAGGAGAATAAATACCGCATACCATTGAATCAGCACGCAACCGGCGACCTATTCAATTTTCTCGAAAGGGAATCGGAGCAAGGGGGTTCCGTCATTCGACAACTTCTAGTAGCCTATTGCCAAATTGACTCAACTACCCGCGGACCGATTACCCCTTTTAGCTTCGAGGCCGTGTTTAAGCGGTCTAAAAACGCTGATGTCGGAGAAGTCGATGCCAAGGAGGGCATTCCTGGCGTGAATATTGGACTTTCCAATAAGGACATTCTCGATCCTGCGCAGCCGCTGCAGCTTGGACCTTTACCGATGGATCCTGATCTCCGTGATGATATTCGAGCTGAGATCGAAGACGAAGAGAAGAGGAATCCTCCGGCAGCAGGCTCTAGCAGTATGCTGGAGGATTTCGAGCACAAAATCAAACGTGAAGAGGACGCCGATGCTCCTAGTAGAGCAGATTTACCCCTGCCTCCCTCAAGACCGAGGGACATAATGCTGGAAATGTCCAAAATGCGGGAAAACCGCGACCGTTTCAAGATCGACGGAAGAACTGGTGGCGTTGGAACGTCCGTCAGTGCTTGCATGTTCACCTTTCACAACACATTCGGCAGGTAGGTCGACATCCCCGTCATCCATTGTCTTCCCCCTCTAACTGTCTGTTCCAGTGTCTCCTGCATGGACTTCTCCGACGATTCTCAAATGGTTGCCGTTGGTACATGTGAATCGTACATCCGCGTATGGTCCCTGGATGGCCGAGGTCTACCAACCATGAATGCCCATGAAAAGGATGCCAAGTTCAACAGCCGAAAGCTCATTGGTCACGCTGGACCAGTTTACGATGTCGCCTTTTCCGACCCTGCCTCTGGTCCCCCTCAAAAACTATTTGGTGATGATGGACTCCAAAACGCGGCGATCGACGGCCGTCCCAAGCTACTTCTTTCATGCTCAGCTGATGGTCATATCCGGCTATGGTCCTTGGAGTCTTGGGCGTGCCTGTGTCTGTACAAGTCACACGACGGACCCATTTATCGCGCTCTTTGGAGTCCACATGGACATTATTTTCTCAGCGGGGGCTACGACAAGGCAGTGCGTCTGTGGATGCAAGACCATGCCTCCCCACAACGTCTCATGGTTGGGCACGATACCGCTATTTCGGCGATTGCGTGGCATCCCAACGGCATGTACGTGTTTTCGGCTTCAGATGAAACAGACAAGTCAATTCGAATGTGGTCCGTGGTTACCGGAGCGTGTGCGCGAGTGTTTGTCGGACATACTGATCATATCACCGCTCTTGAATGCGCCCCTAATGGCAAGATTCTCGCCAGCGCTGACCTGGCGGGAAATATTTTTTTCTGGGATCTTTCCAAAGGCACCCGCATCAAGCGGTCCCGCGGTCATGGTCGAGGCGGAATTTGGTCTCTGAGCTTCAGCATGGAATCGACTGTCCTGGCATCTGGCGGCCAGGATGGTACCGTCAGATTGTGGGATGTCGAGGAGCCGCTTGATCCTCAAAGAGCTGCAGCTCAGGCCGGGCTAGAAACCGCAGCCGCCCCCACGGCGGGCGACGGCGCGCTCACTGCGGCAACAAACACGGATGCATCACGTGTCAATGCCTCGGCTCCCAGTCAGTCAACGGCCGCTGCGGCAGCAAGTGGAACACAAAAGAAGAAGAGCAAGGACGTCATGGTCACCCACGACCAAATCAGTGCATTTCCGACGAAGAAGACGCCTGTGATGCGTGTGAAATTTACGAGAATGAACTTGGTGATGGTTGGTGGTTGCTACGACCCTGAGCGATAGGATTGCTTGGCCGTAGACTCACCTCCATGGGTTCCGCAGACATGGCTGGCCGACAGCATGCAGCCATCGCGGATTCAGCCACTGGCTGCTAGGAGACAAGCTAAGCGCAACATGAGGAGAAGAATGATGAAAGACGTCCAGAGAGCTACATGCACAGTTTAAAAGAAATGGGTGTTGAGCGACTTGTCATGGGGCGTTTTTGGGTGAACTGGGCAGTAGACGAAGGAAGTCTCTGCAAGCAGGTTGGGCACATGTTTTCTGCGTTGACGTTTGGGGGCTTACTCCATCATTTCGGTCATCATAATCTAGAGATACCTTGGCGGGGGTTTTTCTTCTTTCTTTTTTCTTTTTCTTTCTCGGAAAAACAGTTTTTCGCTAGCACGAGACAGTAATACTAAGGTTATCTGTAGAGGACATTGTGCATAATAAGAGGAGTTTGGCGACTCTGGTCGTAGGCCCAAACAGAAGAGTGTTGAGGGCGAGGCGGAGGCTGCTCAATGCTGCTGCTATAGTGGGCTCATGTCATTCCGAACATTTTGCCATACAATTTTGGTGTAAAAAGTTTTGGAATAACCTGCGACCCACACTGTACTTTATGTCATGTACATCTACTTGCTTACCCCAGGAGCTCTTCCATCTGTCATCGGAGCTACCACAAAAGTGGGCCTCGCCAGATCAGCGCTGAAACTTCCATGATGAAGATGTCCAGTATGCACTGTGGAGCGTTACGCAACTTGACCGGCATCGACCGACGTTCGCTCTGCGCCACTGCCTCATTGTCTGTCGGTCATCCCACATCGCGCGGCGCCCTTTCAGCTTGCGGATAATTTGCCCTCAACTCGCAACCGTAGCGCAGTGCTTCCAGCTGTGTCGAGGCAACCTCTCGCCATGGATGTCGAGGAGTCGCCATGGGCCGACTCGAGCCCCAGCTCCAAGCAGACGTCTGAGCCCAATCCTGCGAGTTCGCAACCGTCCACAACCCAAGCGACGTCGCCCGCCTCTCGTCCCTCGCGCGGCCCGCGTCGCCTTGTTGCTCAGCCCACTCGCCTTGAGGCAGTTGAGGATCCCTTGGGACCTCTGAGTGCGTCTACCGACGATCATGACGGCGCCTCGGATGCTCCGCCTGTGCCGCCGCTCAAGGAACAGATGGTCATCCGAACCACTATGCCGCATCAGCAACAGCCCCGACGACCGATTGACCCTCACCATGTCGATGACAATGACTTCAAGAGTCCTGGTGGCCCTCGGGCACCACCCCCAGTTGATGCCGCCAGACCGAGCAGCATGCGAACGTCTACTCAGCCTAGTGTTACCGTCGAGCAAGCTGCGAAGCCGAGCTTCCACATCACTGTCGGTGATCCAGTCAAAATTGGAGATTTGACGAGCTCGCACATTGTGTACTCTGTCAGGACGACGGTTGGTCTGCTTCACTTCTCTAGCCGTGACTTGGCTGTGTTGTATATGAAGAGATGTTAACCTTGAACTGTTTTTCTTTTCTTTTCTTTTTTTTACCTCCCCGTCGAAACAGACCACCTCTCGAGCGTATAAACTTCCTGAATTCGAGGTCAAACGAAGATACCGCGACTTTCTTTGGCTATACAACACCCTTCATGCCAATAATCCGGGCTGTATTGTCCCCCCGCCTCCGGAAAAGCAGGCAGTTGGGCGCTTTGACAGCAATTTTGTGGAGAGTCGACGAGCTGCCCTGGAAAAGATGCTGAACAAAACTGCCTCCCACCCCATTTTGCAGCATGACGGCGACTTGAAGCTTTTCCTTGAAAGCGAGGCCTTTAGCGCTGATATCAAGCACAGGGAGCACAAGGAACCGTTGCCTAGTGAAAGCAAAGGAGTACTAGGGTCATTGGGTATCAGCGTGGGGCGAGGAGATAAATTTGTCGAGCAAGATGACTGGTTCCATGATCGGAAGGTATATCTCGACGCCCTGGAGAATCAATTGAAAGGCCTTCTCAAAGCCATGGAGACCATGGTCGGTCAGCGCAAGATGATGGCTGAGGCTGCCGGTGACTTTTCAGCGTCACTTCACGCTCTCTCTACGGTCGAGCTTTCGCCAACATTGTCGGGACCCTTGGATGCTTTGTCTGATCTGCAGCTCACCATACGAGACGTGTATGACCGGCAAGCTCAGCAGGACGTCTTGACGTTTGGTATTATAATCGAGGAGTACATTCGACTCATCGGTTCTATCAAGCAGTCCTTCAACCAGCGCCAAAAGGGCTTTTATGCCTGGCACGCGGCTGAGTCTGAGCTTCAGAAGAAGAAGAACACACAGGACAAGCTCCTCCGGCAGGGCAAAAGCCAGCAGGATCGTCTCAACCAGATGAACGCCGAAGTCGGCGAGGCGGAAAAGAAGGTGCACCAGGCTCGACTTCTCTTTGAAGACATGGGCCGTCTCATGAGGACCGAGATTGACAGATTCGAGAAGGAGAAAGTCGAGGACTTCAAGAGTGGGGTGGAAACCTTCCTCGAGAGTGCTGTCGAGGCACAAAAGGAGGTGAGAAATCAGCAATTCTGTTTGCCCTTCTTCTTTCCCTCCCTTCTCCCTCGGATGCCAGTGATGTGCAGACAATTCGATTTTATACTCATTTCGTCTAACACATATGCGTAGCTCATTGAAAAGTGGGAGACTTTCCTAATGCAATTAGACGCTGAGGATGACGAGTCAGCATTCTATCGACCGCCCGTATTTCAACAATCAAAGCCGCCTGGCGATACCGCCATTGATCGAGCCAGAGCACGTATGGACGAGGATTCTGATTAGTGAAAGCAATAGTGTCTCGGTAGTGATCAAAAACGTGTCAAAAGAAAAAGAAAAAAGAAAAGTAGTCGGTCATATCGCAGTAGCCTCACGGAGAAATGGAGCCGGAATGGGAGCTCGGTTTTGATTTTGATTGTTCGACTTTTGTTTTTATATTGTTGTTGTTGTTTTCTTTGCTTCTGCTTTTCTAAAATCCTCCTTCTCGTATCATACAAGCTCAGTCAGCTCGGCTGACTCTCTGTACATTTTAAAGCGCATTGTCTTTCTGAATGAAATCTACCATAATCACTTCGCCTTCTTCATATGTCAATGTTATCCCCTCCACAACCAGACACGTGTCGGCTACACAGCCGCGTAGTGGCTATTGGCTGGTGCGGCATGAATCCCTCTCTGCATGTAAAAGCAAGTGCTTATTTCCGTCTTGTCGGTGACTTCTTGGGCCCAGAGCCCCTCAGAGTATTCGCGTCCTGAGGGGTGTAGCCTGTGATCAAATCGGCGAAATCGTCCACGCCATCGTTTGCCGCCGCCGCCGCGGCATCTCCCTCATCCGCGTCGTCCGACAGAGCGTTGGCGTCAAAGGAGCGGCCGAATCTCTCGCGGAAAGCCGCCAGCTTACCGGCCTCGTCCAGTTCCACGTTTCGCAGGGCCCTCTCGCTTGGTTGCCAGAGGAGCGTGTTGCGGGTGTCTTTGGACGCCCGGTACAGGGACGCCGGGGATGTGGTGCGGATCGTGTATGTTGAGCCGTCGGACAGGGTGACCAGCTGCGTGAAGGTATATGGTCTTCGGGGTCTGGGGATGAACGTTGCGTGGCGGACTTGGATGTTCAGCCGGCTCGGCAGAGATGATTTGCTGTGCGATGCCGAGAAGACGGTGGTTCGAGGTGCCGACATGGCCATGGGGAGAAATGGAAGCCTCCTCATTGTGAAAACAAAAAAAACTTTTTAAAAAAATCTTGTTTCTCCGATCTCGACGAGGAAATTGTGCAGGACCTCGGGATGTGCGTCGGTGTCGTCTTTCAGGGAACGGGTCGCCGATCAAGTTTAGGATCGATCATGCCCACTGCGCTCTGGCACGAACCTCGTTTCCTGGCGCAAAATTTCCGGCCCACCGAAGTCGCTGCCAAGGCCGCACGCAGGCCGCGGTGACGCGGGAAGGAGGCGTGCTTATCGATAACGGGTTTTCCACCGCATCTCCCGTGCGAACGCCAAACCAAGGCATCGTTTTGAGTTTGTTCCATTCCAAGACCCGTCCTTTTTTGCCTGGTTCTCTGTTGACTTCCCGCTGCACTCGGGGGGGGAGAAATCCTACGACGGCAGCACAATGAAGTGGGCGTTACTATGAGGGCTACGTGCAGATATTTGCGGAAGGGCCTGCTGTCCAGTGGCCCTTTGCATTCGGGATGGAGGAGCCATTGCATTCGGAATCAGGCATGGACTAGGGGTCGAAGACACTATATCCTCATGCCCTTGCTCCGGGGAATTCATGACAGCTTCGTGAGCGCCATGGAAATTGGTGGGTGGATAACGGGGAGGCAGCCATGGCCGGCACGACCGAGGCTGGAACGTACTGCAGATGGCCAGTGTCGCTCTTCACAAGGTGAGTCTTTTCGGTTGTTTATATATATATATATCGTTTCCATGTCATTATCCATTGCGGCCGTTTTCCAAAGCTAAATCCACTCACGTTCAAGCACCAATATCTCGAAACCTCCAATCGTCCGCCTCGTCGCAATGCTGGAAACTCTCCCCCTCAGAAGCACCTGTATCCGATCCCGATGCCGAAGCGAATCTCCCCGAGCAACTGCGCTCCGTGTTCCGGCTGCTCACCAATCCCATCGTGGTATGTACGGCGACGCACGAGGGCGTACCGCGCGCAATGACCATGTCATCGTTCACGTCCCTGACACTCTCGCCCATGCCGCTCGTTTCGTTCAACATTGCCACACCGAGCAGGACGCTCGACGCCATCGTAGCGAGTCGGGAGTTCAATATCCACGTCTTGGCCGGGGATGCCAGCGGCGCAGCGGTGGCCGAACACTTCACGCGAGGCAATACGAATGGCGTGTTTGACACGATGAAGGGGGCGACCTATTCGGTCGGGGAGCGAGGTTCTGCACCGCTGATACGTGGACGGGGGGTTCTGAGGGCTCTGAGGTGCAGGCTCTTGAGGGATGGGAATACGGACGGACTGGTGAGGGTGGGAGATCATGTGATTGTTGTTGGGGAGGTGGTTGAAATGATACCCGTGACAAAGGTGAAGGAGTTTGGGTTGGCATATGCGGATCGGAGGTATAGACAGGTGGGGGTAACGATTGAGGGTGAATGAGCGGCAGCATAGATATTTGGCAGTATAAAGTTTTTTTTACTCTTTGTCTTTTTACTCTTTGTCTTTTTACTCTTTGTCTTTTTACTCTTTGTCTTTTTCTCTGTCTTTTTAGTAGGGTTTCTTTTCTTCTTTTTCTTGGGGTGAACGGGGAGGGTAGGGGGTGGTTTGTTCTTGGGCATGAGGCAGATATATAGGCCATGTGTGTGTTCGTCAGGAGCATGCACACTGATGAGATGATAAAGCACATCAAATCATGCTACATTGTTTGTAAAACTTTGTGGACCATATTTATATACTCGTGACAATTTATTCAAAAATAAAGGCGTATACATATTGGGGAGACTGATCGCACGGTTGTCATCCTGTTTCTTTGGAGTGGCTGTCTTGTCAAGTACACCAATGGATGTCTGGTCGTCCATCACAACTTGTGCCCTAGCAGAGTATATCCATCACACTCTGCGAAAATCGAGATTGGAGACACAAGGTGCATGAATTTGGACGAGAGGGTGCAACATCAATCGATTCAACATATTGCGACTTTTTTTTTTTTTTAGTTTACTTTAGGGTATGTAGTATATAAAGTACGCAAGAAGTCACGAATAAAAAGGTCGGTCTAGGTACCGAGTTCAGCGCAAGGACATGGTGCAGTTAACAAACGGCGCCAAATAGCCGAAGAAGACGGATAGTTCTGCACAGAGCTGAAGAGAACCTGCCCTCTGCCTCTATTTTTGTGTTCGGACTTTTCCTGTGAAGCATCATCAGCCTTGTCTGCTGGCGGCGACAATGGGACTCTCAGCGACGGAACTCTGACACAGGTCGCACTGCCGAGGAACTTTATTACACTTGGATGACAAACGACGTTGTGGAATTCTCGAGACCTCTGCAAGGAGTACCGCCTTTGTATAAACGCAAAATATAACAAAAAATTAATACCTACTAACTGGAGAGAGGGAGGGTACTTAGATAAGGTCCGGCTTTTGGCGCTTGCGCAGGTGGATGGCAGCAGGCTAACCGCTGTGGGTGGGCCTTGGAAAAGATCCGACTTGCCAATGAGAGGGATTCATTAGCCTCGCCACAGGGGACCTGTTAGGTTTTTTGTTTGTTTGTTTGTTTGTTTGTTTGTTGTCGTCGTCGTTGTCGTCGTCGTCGTTGCTGTTGCGTCAGGAGAGGCAGCAGAGTTGGTTGGAATTGGCGGCGACCTGAACATCTTTAATCAAGCAAAGTATCTGCGATGTGAGAGGAGGCTGCCTGACAGACGGCCAGCTCCGCGGCCTTTGCCCGTTTGTTCGCCGAACAGGGGTCAACGCTGCTTTGGCGTGAAGCCACGTGCATGTATTTCCCCCCGCCGCGTCACGGTAGCTGTGACGGCATGCACAGGCTGCTACTAGAAGGCTCCAGCACCACCAGAGAACGACGAGCTGCGCCCCAGCCAATCAGCGAGGGGGTTCACTCGTTGCTGTGGAAAGGCACCGGCCGTGGAATCTCATGGAATCTCAACTTTCTGAGCCTGAGCAGCACCAGCACCACCAAGCAGCAGCCTTTTTAGTTGACGCAATTTTCTTCTTCCCTCCCCTCGGTTTTTTCTCATCTTTCCTTCCCAACTTCTACATCTCTCATCATCCTCTACATACAAATCGCACAATCTACCGTATCCCTTCGAGACGTTCATACTCTTTGGGAGCTCGCTCAACCACTTTCCTCTTTTCCTTTATACCCAGCGTTTAGGTAAGGTTTATTCCGCATTGCCCTTTCTGCCCCCGAGCAGCCTCCTTCACTTTCTTTCCTATGATTTTGGTCTCTGTTCAAGCAGTTGGAAGTGTCTCGAAGGCTCTGAAAGATGTTGTCAAACAACATGAACTCGATCTGTCGTCCTTCTTGTTTCGGTGGTCTTCTAGTTTTTTTTTCTGTCGCAGTTAGAACTGCAACCGACTCTCGAACAGCTTCCACTACTGGCTCGACAGACCTATTTTCTTTCTATTAGCCCTTTCGTCTTCATCCCTCCTTTCCTACCATCACTACCGTCAGGTCGCAAAGTACTAACGTTTTTATCCTGGTCAGACGAATCCCCCCCATAGATACCCATCACAATGTCGGAGACTTTCGAGTTTCAGGCTGAGATCTCTCAGCTTCTCTCACTCATCATCAACACCGTCTACTCCAACAAAGAAATCTTCTTGCGAGAACTCGTCTCCAACGCCTCTGATGCCTTGGACAAAGTTCGCTACAAGGCCCTGTCCGACCCCAGCCAGCTCGACTCTGGCAAGGACTTGCGCATTGACATCATTCCTAACAAGGAGGCCAAGACCTTGACCATCCGGGATACCGGTATTGGCATGACTAAGGCTGACCTCGTCAACAACTTGGGTACCATTGCCCGATCTGGCACCAAGCAGTTCATGGAGGCTCTGACCGCTGGAGCCGATGTTTCCATGATTGGTCAGTTTGGTGTTGGTTTCTACTCGGCCTACCTTGTCGCCGACAAGGTCACCGTCATCTCCAAGAACAACGATGACGAGCAGTACATTTGGGAGTCCAGTGCTGGTGGCACCTTCAACATCATCCCTGACACCGAGAATGAGCCCCTCGGTCGTGGCACATCCATCATCCTTCACCTCAAGGAAGAACAGGCTGACTACCTGAACGAGAGCAAGATCAAGGAGGTTATCAAGAAGCACTCCGAGTTCATCTCGTACCCCATCTACCTCCACGTCCAGAAGGAGACCGAGAAGGAGGTTCCTGATGAGGAAGCCGAGGAGGAAGTCAAGGAAGATGGTGACGATAAGAAGCCTCGCATCGAGGAAGTTGACGACGACGATGAGGAGAAGGAAAAGAAGAAGAAGACCAAGAAGGTCAAGGAGACCACCATTGAGCAAGAGGAGCTCAACAAGCAGAAGCCCATCTGGACCCGCAACCCCCAGGACATCTCCCAGGAAGAGTATGCTTCTTTCTACAAGTCGCTGTCTAACGACTGGGAGGACCACCTCGCTGTCAAGCACTTCTCCGTTGAGGGTCAGCTCGAGTTCCGCGCCATTCTCTTCGTTCCCAAGCGTGCTCCCTTTGACCTCTTTGAGACCAAGAAGACCAAGAACAACATCAAGCTCTACGTCCGCCGTGTCTTCATCACTGACGACGCTACCGAGCTCATCCCTGAGTGGCTCAGCTTTGTCAAGGGTGTTGTCGATTCTGAGGATCTGCCTCTCAACCTGTCTCGTGAGACTCTTCAGCAGAACAAGATCATGAAGGTCATCAAGAAGAACATTGTCAAGAAGTCTCTTGAGCTTTTCGCCGAGATTGCCGAGGACAAGGAGCAGTTCGACAAGTTCTACAGCGCCTTCTCCAAGAACTTGAAGCTCGGTATCCACGAGGACTCTCAGAACCGCCAGCAGCTGGCCAAGCTCTTGCGCTTCAACTCCACCAAGTCTGGCGATGAGCAGACCTCCTTGTCTGACTACGTCACTCGCATGCCGGAGCACCAGAAGAACATGTACTACATCACTGGCGAGTCCATCAAGGCCGTTTCCAAGTCTCCCTTCCTCGACACCCTCAAGGAGAAGGGTTTCGAGGTCCTGTTCCTTGTTGACCCCATTGACGAGTACGCCATGACTCAACTGAAGGAGTTCGAGGACAAGAAGCTCGTTGACATCACCAAGGACTTTGAGCTTGAGGAGACCGAGGAGGAGAAGAAAGCTCGCGAGGAGGAGGAGAAGGAGTACGAGTCCCTGGCCAAGAGCCTGAAGAACGTGCTCGGCGAGAAGGTTGAGAAGGTTGTCGTCTCTCACAAGCTCGGCCTTTCTCCTTGCGCCATCCGTACCGGCCAGTTCGGCTGGTCCGCCAACATGGAGCGTATCATGAAGGCTCAGGCCCTTCGCGACACCTCCATGTCCAGCTACATGTCGTCCAAGAAGACGTTTGAAATCTCTCCCAAGTCTCCCATTGTCCAGGAGCTGAAGAAGAAGGTCGAGGCCGATGGCGAGAACGATCGCACTGTCAAGTCCATCGTTCAGCTTCTGTTCGAGACCTCTCTGCTCGTCTCCGGTTTCACCATTGAGGAGCCTGCTGGTTTCGCTGAGCGCATCCACAAGCTGGTCCAGCTTGGTCTCAACATTGAGGAGGACGACGCCGCACCTGCCGAAGTTGCCGCTACCGATGCCCCTGCCGCCGAGACTGGTGACAGCGCTATGGAGGAGGTCGACTAAAGTATCTTTGTTTTTTTGTACATTTGCACAGACTTTGAAAAGTTTTTTTTATTTCTTTTTACTCTCATGGAGTTGGACGGATTTGAGAGCAAAATGCTCGGAACGCGCTAATGGTTTAAGTTTTTCTCACCCTTGTTCAATTTTTTTTCCCGCTGATGCTTTGCTTGGCCATGCTTTCTGGAAGTTCTCTTGTTTGTACGCAAGGAGCTGGGCGTACTCTAGTCAGCTAGCTCTACGATTATGAGGCAGACGAGGTAGATAGATGCATGAATCAAATGGCATAAAAAAAGAGAGATGTCTTCACAAGTGATGGTGCTACGGGTCTCGTTGTATGATGCACTGAATTTGTTGATTTCCAATGTCGGCCAACATGGTTCTGGATGTACATGTGCATGCATATTGAATGAGATGGGATGAATTGCGCAAATTTTTATTATGCAAGCTCATTCCAACACGAATGTGCTGTGTGTGGACTATTTAATCACTCATTGCCGCTGAGATGTGCTGCGCTCTAATAACAGACAGATCAGTGCAGAAAACCCGATTGCAGCTGTCATGAACAAGTGCCACGAAGCAACGAATGCCATTGCCAAAAAAAAGGACAGTACGGACACTTCAGGCCACGGACGCCAGCGGCCTCCTCAACACTACTGATTATTCTCCGGGGCGCCGTTTCGCAACGGATACGTGGTGCCGTGTTTCTGTCATGGTGGAGGGACCACTAGAAGTGCTGCGTCGGGAGTTATCGTTTGTACGGTGGGTGCGTGTCTGGCTGGTTTGGGGCCTGCGTCTACAGATGGCAGAAGACGGGGAGCGGGAACGACATACGATGAAAGGGAGGATGGTGGGCGGTTGCAGACTGGACTGGATTTTTGGGCTGATGGGCAGGCAGGGTAATGGGTTTTCTGGGTGGACCGTGGCGGATTTTCGCGTCAGAGGTATGGAGGGGCTTATTGGAAAAGGCTTGTGTCTATATTGTACAGGTATTTTATGCTGTAGATGGATATATATGGATTTGTGGCCTATATAAGCACGTAGAGGGCACACATCTACGAAATGGAATTAGCATGGTGGGCAATGCGGTTCCCTTGTTTCCCGGGGAGAAAAAAAGAGAAAAGGAGACAAGAAAAGGAAATAAAAAAATAAAGGGAAGAAAGGGCTGAATGAGGAGGAAACGTACCATGCTCAAGCCCAGAATCATGGAAATCCAAAAACAGACGTTGTTGAGCGTCTTGCGACTGCGGATAAATTTGGTGCGCTGGAGCATGACGATGGGCAGCTGCAACATCTGGCAGAAGAAGCCGTAGCCCCGGATCTTTTTGGATATGCAGGCCATGACGATCTCGTGCATAAAGGCCGAGATGAGGAACGTGATGACGGTGGCGAGCATCTTGCCCGTGTGGGGCCGGGAGGCAGAGTAGACGTGTCTGCGGAGGAAGGAGTAGACGGGGACGTTCCACTCGCGGGAGAACTCCATCCAGTCGGTCGAGTTCCACCAGTCGGCGTAGAAGTGGCGGTCGGCGAAGCAGGTGATTTCGGCAAAGGCGCCGAGGATGTACTCGAAGATGACGAGGAAGACGAGGAGGAAGGTGAGCATGAAGGGGAAGAGGAGCCACGAGATGGTTTCGGCCAGGATGAGCAGGGTGTCGGAGAGCGACGGGGGGGACGAGGGGGGTCCGAGGCGGTACTGGGCGTCGACGAGGACGGGGAGGATGAACTCCTCGGAGACGACGGTCAGGAGGAAGATGCAGCCAAAGGTGGCAATGATTTTGCCGTTGAGGGAGGTCCAGTTCATGCGGGCGGTGCGGGGGTACTCGAGCTCATAGCAGAGTGTTGGGCATAAGAGGTAGTCGATGTAGTTGGCCCAAGTGAGGTTGAGGGGGTAGGTGGTGTTGCCCATGGGAGAGGTGAGCTCGCGGGCGAGGGCTTCGCGAAGGACTTGGATCTCGTCGGCGGACCTGTGCTTGTCGTCGTGGCCGTGGCCGGCGACGGAGGCGGCGGCGTGCTGCTTCCCGGACGAGGGGTTCAAAGAGGTTGGGATGCCGGACACGCTGCCGCGTCGGAGGTTGGCCGCCGGGTAGACGTATGCCGGACGTCGGTCGGGCGAGTCGGCGGGTGAGTCGAGGGCGCAGAGGCGCTTCTCCGTCTCGGAGAGGTGGCCGTTGTAGAAGGCGTACGAGTGCATCTTCATGAGCATCACCATGGTGTGCAGCAGCAGGAAGACCTGGGACGTCCAGGTCCACTCCAAGACAAACGGCACGGCGATCCAGAAGACCAGCCACAGCAACTGGTAGATGCTCTGGATGGCCATGCCGCCCTTGGCCCACGTGAGAGCACCGCCGGGCGGCGCTTTTCGAAACGTCCTGTGCAAAGGCAGCCCGACCAGGGAGGTGGCCACCATGAGCAGGTCGGCAATGGCCAAGTGCCACAGCTTGATGGTGAAGAGGGTCCATATCTGGATGCGGAACGGGTACCCCGTGTCCTTCATGTTCCGCAGGATGGTGGTGAAGCCCATGATGGCCAGGCCAATCCAGAACAGGTTGAAGAAGCCATGGAAGTCGCGGTAGTCGCTCTCGGGATCAAAGTGCGACACGCGCGAGGCGAACTCGATGGTCGGGAAGATGCGACGCTTTTGCTCGGCGCGAACGTGCTTGCGAGCCGAGGACAACGATTTGGCAGACGGAGGAGCATTTTCCGCAATGGGCGTCGATTGGCCGCTTACGAACGAACCCAAAGCAAACAGAAACACGACCAGTTAGCTTTTTGTTTTTGTCTTTTCTTGTGTTTCTTTGTTTTGTTTTTCTCCCTCTTCCTTGCCACACTGGAGGCAAGGACACTGGAGGCAAAGGAGGTTTCTTGTTCTTGTTCTTGTTCTTTTTTTTTTCTTTCTTTCTTTCTTTCTTTCTTTCTTTCTTTCTTTTTTTTTGAGAAAAAAAAAAAAAGTCGAGGGCAATGACTCCATGTCTGCTCGTCTCACCTTGTCAGGGCGCTGGCGGAAGAGCTTTCCGTCGGCACGCCGGAATGCGCATCGCCTTCGCCTTGCTCGAGCGGCGGCGTGGCCTGCGACTTGTGTATTCTCGAACGAAGCTGGTGGTGGTGGTGGCCACTGGCAACGGGCACGACATCAGCGTCGGAGCTCATGGTGGTCGAGCAGAAGTCGATGATGACGACGCTCCGGAGGCAAGGTGCGTCGAGCGCCAGCAAGGTCCAGACTAAATATATTTCTGCCGCCCGGGACGCCCGGCTCGGTGCAACGGATTGGGAGGCCCCCTTTTCCCCCCCTTTATCTCGATTCCGAGCCAAGATGATGGTGGATGATGCGGAGTCACGGGCGGCCGCTCACGACAGAGCCATCAGGGACATGGACACATGTAGGTTGTGTACACAAAAAGAATAGGTCAAGGATGGGGGGAGAGAAGAAAAACGCAACGCAACGCAGCGGCGAGGCATGAAGCACGAAGCACGGAACGTAATGAAACGAAGCGAGACTCGAGGAGCCAGAAATGGATCCATGACTTCTTGGGATGTCAGTGCCGGGTTGTCGTGTGGGTGCCAGAGTGGGTTGCCAGAGTGGGTTGCCAGAGTGGGTTGCCAGAGTGGGTGCCAAAGTGGGTATTAGTTAGGTGACAGGGCGTGCCAGAGTGGTGTCAGAGTGAGTGCCAGAGTGGGTGCCAAAGTGGACGCCCAAGTGGGTGCCAGTGAAGTGGCCGGGCATGCCAATCAGGCAAGCGTGCCAGAGGGTCGCCAGCATAGACGTGCACTTTGTACTCCTTTTGCACAGGTGACGGCCTCCTTTTCTTTTCTTTTCTTTCTTTTTTTTTTTTACTCCCTCGTCTCCGACCTAGACAGCCGCACATGCATGCATCATTGATGCCATCCAGCTGTCCGGGCCACATGCCACATGCCGCCGCCATCTTGGTGACGCCGTGGCGCGGCGTGGCGCGGCGTGGCGTTGCGGCGGCAGGCATAAACGGGCACTACCGTCGTTGGCATGGCGCGTGCATGCAGATACTTTCGAGGAGTACTTTATACAAGTACCTCCTACTCACCTGCTCCCACGAGCTAGGTGCTTCAGCCAAGTACCTAGGTACCTACTTAACTTACCCAAGTCTGCGTTTACACTACAGACTTCAGACACGACTTCCTGGGTGACAAATCAAGTACGCATCGTCGTTTATCACAGCACGAGACACGACGTCTTTAAGCGGAGAAGAGCCAGTCAACGACTGCGCCTTTGTCTGTGATATTCAGCCGTCTATACGGCGTACATGTGTACTTTGTATACAATAAAAGTCCCATGATACACTTCCGTTTGAATTTGGTTCTCCCTCACCCGCGTCGTTGGTTGTCTCACCCACCCGTTCAAGGCAAGTACTTGGTCAGCACCTCATCGTAGTACTTGTAGGCGATGCCGTTGGGGGGCTCGAAGCTGAACATGTAATCGTGCCACCAGGGGCCGCCCCCCCAGAACAGAGCGCCCATCCACACGTCCGAGTTGTCCTCGAGAAAGGTCAGCATCCCCTTCACGGCCTCCTTGCACTGCTCGTTGGCGCCCGCGGCGAACTCGCCCACCACGCCCAGCTTGTTGTTGTCGCGGAGCCATTTGGTGGCCGAGGTCAGGCGCTCGGCGCCGACGGTGCCGCTCTGGCAGTCGCTGCTCTTGCCCGAGCCGTCCTGGTCCAGGTACTGGTGCATCTCGTAGATGAGCTTGTTCTGCGGATCGACCAGGTTCTTGAGGTTGTCGTTGGTGCTGACCCACGTCCGCGTCCCGCTGTACGAGTTTCCCTCGGCCAAGATGTACTGCGTCGTGGCCCCGGCCTCTCGGATGCCGTTGATACCCGCCTGGTTGAGTTGCAGGACAAGAGTCTGCTCCATGTCGTGGTACTCATTGTTGATGTCGAAGATGACGTTGGCGTTGTCGCGGAACGCCCCGGCGAGGTTTTTCCAGAACGTCTGGAAGGCCTTGGTGTCGATGGTGTTGCCGTTGTATCGGCCGTAGTTGTGCGCATCCAGGATCGCGTGCTTACCCTGCTTGGTGATCAATTCGACCGTCTGCTTGATGCCCTTCAGATAATCGCTTTGGAGCGGCGAGGAAACCGAGGGCGCAACCATTCGCTCCATGGCGAAGGGGATGCGGAAAATATTGTAGCCCTTCTTGATGAGCACCTGTAAGACGTGTTAGTCGCAATACACCTCGCGCCGCATTGAGGGGCCATGGTGACTGCCCAGCCCCAGAAATGTATATATCGGCACGTACGTTGATGGCATTTTCATCTGGAAAGGTGTAGTCCGTTCCCTCAACGCCGGGAAACTTGTCCGGTCCAAACTCGGCACCGCTCTCAACAACGCCGAGCCACTTCAGCTTGCCGGTACATTCCTCCTCCGTCGCCGTCGACGTTGGAGCAATCGAGCTCACAGGGGTCGACGTCCGGGACGTTGTAGTGCCCAAAGCCGAAGAGGTTGTGTTCTTCCACAGAGGATGTGAAGCCGGCCGCGTGGTCGAAGGTGCCTTGGTCGAAGATGCCTTGGTCGACGGCACCTTGGTCGACGGCACCTTGGTCGAAGCCGCCTCGGTCGAAGCCGCCTCGGTCGAAGACGCCTTGGTCGAAGACGCCTTGGTCAAAGGAGCCTTGGTCGAAGGCACCCCTGACGAAGACGCCTGCGCCGGCAAAGTCGCGAGAGTTGTCGGGACAGAGCCTGTCCCATAAGCCCCGTCAAGAACACACTGACTGTACCAGTCGTTGACGTACAGGCACCTGTAACCATCCAAGCAGATGGTGGTGCCGTTCCAAGTCTTGCCGCCGCATTGACCGTATGGACCCGACCGAGTGCCATCGTCCTTGAACGGAAGCGGGACACATTGGCTATAGTACTCGTTGCTAACTTGGCAAGAGAAGCCAGCTGCACACTCGGTAGGTCCGTACCAGCCCTTGCCGCCGCATCGCTCATAGGGCCCGGCCCGAGCGGTGACGGCGACGGCAAAAGCTATGCCGGACAAAATATACTTCATGCTGAGTTGGGAAAGACGACGGTTACAGAACGGCAAGCGAGGGTCTGTTTTTTTTTATAAACCAAAAAGGAGGGGAAAAGGGCCAAGAAAAGAGAAAACAAAAGGCAGAAATACAAAACGATGTGAACGAGTGAAGGACGGGAAAAACCAAAGAGTGTGAGGGTAGTGTATCAACCAGCGATAGATGCAAATCATTACACATATGTACGTTGAAGAAGCAATCTCATACTTATATATACAGACAGATGACGGGGTGCGCCGCCCTCTGCGACGGTAGCGTATGGAACATGATTTCTCGAAAAGGTTGACGAGGTTCGCAGTAACTGTAGCCAGGTTCATTATCCGCTCTAGTCCAGTCCATTGGGCGGATAAATCGGCAGCCTAGGAGCATTATGATATCACACATCACTTAAGCGAAATGCCCCGTCCAGGAGGTAAGCTTGCTCGGAACTTGAAACGGACTACTGCATGCTTTCTGGACCTGAGATGAGCTTCGCTGGACCTGATATTTGCTGCGTGCTCGGCTCTGGGCTCTGCCAAATGACAGCACGACGCATGAATAATCCTCCTTCACTAGATCACTTTCTCCTGGCTGTCGGCAGGAATCGGCGTGTGCGGGCCGTTGGCCATAAGTCCCGTTGACTAACAATCGAACGTGGCCGAAGCGGCATGAACAATGTTGCGGCGGCCCTCGGCGGATAATCACTCCCGCCCTTGACTGGCCAACCAGTGGATTCCTCACGAGGAAATTTTAAAACTAAAATAAGATGAAATAATAAGTGAAAAACAATCGAGATTGGATAAACAACCCGAAGACACGCGCCTATTCTTAGTCTTCGCCTACTTACGTGGAAGCCATCCAAACGTTATCGTTGTACGCAATCCTTGGTATTTCTCTCGTTGGTGAGGCAAGACATCTGGACCGGCCTTGAACGAACCAGACTCGGCGTCTTGATATGTCGTCGTGACACCGAGGACTCTGCGTCTTGCTGGGACGATAATTGGATGACCCCTGATCCCCGGATGAATTTGTACCTGCATGCAGTGGGTCATGAGTATTTCCGAAACGTTTTACGCCAAAATCGTAGGGGGCAAGCTCGGAAATACCTGCTTTCTGCCAGGAGTTCGGCATGTGGCGCCAAACGGCGCCGAATGATGTCCGGGAGAGGGCGACAAGGGTCTTTGATTGAAGCTGTTGATGCAGCATCGGACGAAACAAAAATCCCTCGCGCCGTCTCATGTGGTATTTTCTGGTCGACTCTAGACCCTAGAGATCCACACTAGCCGAGGTTTCGGAAGGTCCCAGGATACCTGACCTGCGGTGAGGTGGGGATGGTGTGGGGGCACACCGACCACTACCTGCTTACTAATAATAGTGATAGTTTGAAAAAAACCGCCCCCCCCAAAAAAAAAACAGATGAAAAAAATCTTGGGTACGGTATGTATTAAAAATAATACGAATCTATATACAGTCTGTACAGACAGTTATTTATAGAGAAGAAAAAGAAAAAGAAAACTCAGGCTGTAAGAATCGTTTAGGGCTAGGGCGAGGTTTGGTCATGGAAAAGCCGTCCATTGTATATTCTCTTAGCTCAGGTCAGCTATCTTCCGAACTCACGTTGAGGCGTTTGATCCCTTCCTTCATCATCACTTTTCCCACCTTTAACGAGTCAAAGGATTGAAATATCGCAGAAAAGGACGACAATGACGAAATCTGGTTTATATCGAAGTGGACTTGTCGTATAGCTCCGGGTCAATCGGGACCCTACCAAATCAGTCGTCGATGGTCTGCAATCTTCCATCGATGCAACTGGGAGCAATGAGGGATCAGCCTGACATGGGCGAGCTGCTGATGTGATCACGCGTCTTTTGCAGATGAGGTGCCAGTCGGGTGGGAAGTTGAAAAGACTTGGGGGACCGAGGCACCACATCCTGTCTCAGAAAGGTGGCATACCGAGACTTTCAGGCTGTTAACAGGGACAACGCCGAGGGAGTCCCGCCACTTTTTGTGCTTGACCTGTCATCAGCTGTGGAACACATTTCCTGCTGCGCTCAGCTGCCGCCGCCTTGCGCCACCCTCCAATTTGGCAAATGCCGGCCCGTACCGGTCAGTTTGTCGACGCTGTGGCCGAAGCGGTAGTCGAAGCGGTGGTCGAAGCGGTGGTCGAAGCGGTGGTCGAAGCGGTGGTCGAAGCGGTGGTCGAAGCGGTGGTCGAAGCGGTGGTCGTAGCCGCGGCTGCTGGCTGGTCGATCCTCTGTGATGGCGAAAGTCGCCCCGAGGGATCAGGCTCAGGTGTCCATGGAGGAGAAGGGCCACGAGAGCGTCTGCCTAGGTCCTTGGTGTTGAGCCTCCCTCGGTCGTGTCGAGACTCGGGACGCGACTGCTACTTGATCTGCGGAATCAAGGCGAATGACGGACTGCACTGGCACTGGCTGCACTGACTGACCGCACTGACTGACTGGCTGCCTGCCTGCCTGCCTCCGCAAAGCAGCATCGAGCACGCACGTGGGGGCACCGCTCCACGATCTGCAGGCAACAGCGCTGTGTCGCGCCTTCCTGAGCAATGTCCTGTGCAAGAGCGGACATGCCTGGTGTGCCGCGACGCATCATCAAGGCAGGGACATGGTGGTATCTGGCCCGCATGTTTTGTGCGTAGGGATACTTCCTCTTGAGCGCGCCCGGAGCACGAGAGGCAGGCAGGCAAGCGTGACCGTCAAACTTGACCTCCTGCATGTGGCCAGTTGACCTTGGGGCCGACCACGACCAGCGTCACATTGCATGTATCAACCTTTTGTTGCCGGGACCACTGCCTCCAAACCAGACCCGTCCGTTTCCTCTCCTCTCTTTTAAGCATGTCCATGCGCGCATACTCTCTGCATTCCGCGCGTTACTGGAGCCATCCTGTAGGTCTTCTCCCCCGTCTCTAATAGGACGTCGCTTTCACCTGGACTGCTTTGCAGATGCGTGCAACGCCCGTTGGCACACATAGTCTGCGGTCTGGTATCACGACCGCTCTTCCCCGGACCACAAGCCCACAAGCCCACAAGCTAACCAGAACAGCCGTGCTGCTATCAAACCCCTTACAAACAACCTCATTCGAATCTGCCAGTACGACGGGTTACATAGAGGTGCATTACGTGGCTTGGCCAGGGTCTCAGCACTTTGCTGAGTATTGCGAAGCTGCTTGCATCACCCTCGTCGTAGACCTGGATCCCCGCCAACTTGTCCCTCGTCTCCGAAAGCGCAAGCTGCGACGGCTTTCGAATTCGCCAGAACATGCAACCTCTACACCCAAAAGCAAGAGACCACACACTCTTCCCAACCGTCTCGTCAGCGGCGGCACAGCTGGCCGGGCCGAGGAGATGAACGTCGTTCACATTCGCTCCCACCCTTCTCAGTCGCAGACCCTCCACCCAGCCACGCATTCATTACAGGAAGAAAAACATGATGAGACGAGAAAACGAGAATGGGAAGTTTCGATCCAGGTCAATGGTCGTCCACCCATTGTGGCTCACATCTCGGACCCCTTTGTTGAGGCAGACTACACAACAGTCTTCGAGGGCTACCTGCGAAGCCCAGATCGTCCAAGCGAGAAAGCCCAGAGCTCGGTCCTTGATTCGGAATTAGTCCCCGAGCTAGACAGTGTGGAAGAAATCTCCTTGGCCGAGGATCGAATGAAAGAATATGGGGAAGCACTGTTCGAGCAGCTTCAACGCCAGACAAATTTGTTTACTGTTGGCGTCGCCAACGACACCAGTAACCCGGAAGCACAAATTTACGTGATAGAACACTACGACAGCAAACAGACTGACGAAGTTGTCGGGGGCATTCACTGCCTAGCGTGGGAACTCTTGGAGTCAGTTCAGATTCCTGATTTGCCCAAATTGCGCCTGCGCGTCACTCGAGTTAGCGACTTTCCTTCTCGTCGACGCCTTCGTCCACGACGGACTGTGCAGCGACTGGCGGCAATACAGGCAGACCCAAATGCTGCTTTCAAGATTCTACTTGTAATTGCGCGCGACTTTAGTCGGACGGGAGTAGAGCGTGACCCAGAGCCCGACTTGGCTCAATGGCCGCTTATGAACCTGCAGAAGAGGCTTCGAAGTCGTCTAACCCTCGAAATTGTTAGACCTGGTAGCCTCGAAGAGTTGGAGCAACATTTGAGACTGCGATCGGAGCAGAAGGTCACTTTCAACCTGATCCATTTTGATCTTCACGGGCGTATTATGCGCGATGAGTAAGTGTGCCACGATGTTATTCACTTTCGTTCCCTCAATTGCGGTAATGTGGAAACTCGCAGCTGTAGACTAACCGCGGCGGAACAGGGCTGGCGCGATGATTCCGTGGCTTCTGTTCGCGAGAAAGCATGTTCCTACTGACATGGATTTCTCGATTCCGCAGACGCGTTTGGCTAAAGCCAAAGATGTTGCAGAAGTTCTGTCTCGATTTCGTATTGAGAATGTCGTGCTCAATGCTTGCCTGTCGGCTTACAATCGATCTAGTCCTGCCACCAATTTGGCACACACGTTTCTGCGATACGGTGTCTCCAACGTGTCGGCCATGTGGTTCTATGTGCACTGGAAGACGGTGACAACCTACGTACATGCGTTTTATGACAATTTGCTTGTCAAGGATCTCGAGTTTCACAAAGCAGCCCAACGCGCCAGAGAGGCTCTCCGACAACAACCAACCATTATGAACGAAACAGTCTACCAGGATTTTTTTCTTTGCGTGAACTATGCCCGCAACGTTCATAAACCTGGTAGCATGCCCCGCGGAAATAGTTCTTCACCGTCGACTCGGTCGCATGATTCGGCAACGTCTTCGTCTAATGACTCGGTGAAGAGCTTTCGCGGTGGCCTCTCGATCAAGCCGTCTCCAAGAATCGGAGACAGTCTCATCTTGGGAGACGAGCCCATTATGCGTCTTCAGCTGCATCTTCTTGAGCTCGAGTACAAACTCATGACTTTCAAGATTGTGTATGCAAGTGACTTCGGTCAGCCTGATGCAGACCTCAACGCCACCATGGATAAAATGGTCAATATGTGGCTAAACACCAACCTGATTGACGAGGTGCACTATTACAAAGCCAAAGACTTTGGCCGGCGCAAAATTCGACCTGGCAGCATGTCCATCCCTCCCCGAGAGAAGAGGACGCGCACCAGCAACGGTGGACCCTTGCAGCGCTGGTTCCCCCGCAGCATAGAGGCTATTCGGCAAACACTGCACATTGTGCGCGAAGTTGACAGCGTCATCGACCCGGGCTTTCAGGCTAACCAGCTTGAGAATTTGCGGCACGAGGAGCGACAACTCACAGCCAAGGAGGGGTTGAGAACATTTGCTGAACAACTTTATGCAGATGATCACAGCTACCTCATATTTCTGGGAAGTCAGAATACGCAATGGTGGCGGTCCTGCCTCAAGAAGCATTTAAACGGGGAATGGTGGCTTGATGCGCCTTGGAGTTTGACCGTCAAAGCAAGACAGGCATGACGAGGCCAAGCACCAGGAGCGAGAAGCGAGAAGCGAGAATCGAGAAGCGAGAAGCGAGAGAGGGGTAATCCATAGCTGAAGGGGCGTACTACGTGACAAGAGTGTGTTTAGGCAATTGTCTCTGTTTGCAGGGCGTTCTTATATCATATATAGCTGCATCGCAGGATGACTCGGTGACGACATGGCTGGTCGGGCAGGTATCTGTCACAAAAAAGCGAACTACACATGTACATTATTAAACACACTGACGGCGGGTGAGCTTTGCATTGATTGGGCACGGAGGCTTCCTACTTTTTTGTTCCAGACTAATTAGATTTGCTACGACATAATGGTATAGCTCATGCTCGCGCGGAGAACAATCTGCTTCACTTTTACGCAGATCAAAACCTCTGCAATAAAACGGACAAGAAGTCCCGGATACCCCTTGTCTTCTGCGATCGGGGCAGAAAAATAAATGTCACCCACCCAAATGGCCATCTGTAACGAGAGGCCAGTCCTCTCCCTCCCGGTCATCGCTTCGTTTGGCATCGTCGTACTGTTTGGCCTCTGGTTACGCATTGGACTCATTCTCCGTGGGAGTATTGGCCGCACCGTGGTCAAGGGGTACCATTGCATGTCGGCGGAGCCGGGTGACTAGGCTGCGAGCTCCGAGAAAGGCGCCATCGATGCTGTTCGATTCGAAGCATGTTCACTAATGTGCCTTTTCTCTTTTTTCTTTTTCTTTTTCTTTTTCTTTTTCTTTTTCTTTTTCTTTTTCTTTTTCTTTTTCTTTTTCTTTTTCTTTTTCTTTTTCTTTTTCTTTTTCTTTTTCT
>SRPY01000374.1:0-30781 GCA_018360145.1 Claviceps africana | reverse complement strand
TAAATATAATAAATAATAAATATTATTTTATATTATATATATATAAGTTTAAAATATATAATTATAAAAGAAAAAATATAATTTATTTATATAAAAGTAAATAGGTATATTTATATAATAAAGTAAAAAAAAAAAAAAATAAAGCTAAATTAAAATATTAAAAAATATATTATATATTTTACTACTATTTATTTATTATTATTATTATTAAACTTACTATTATTTTTATTATTACCTTTATTATTTTTATTATTACCTTTATTTATTCTATTATTATTTTTATTATTATTACCTTTATTTCTATTATTATTATTTATAAATATATCTTTATTATTATTAAAATTATTTTTACCTCTATTAATATACTTTATAGTGCTATATATATTATAAAATATAAGTAATAATATAAAAGTATATATTTATATTACTTTTAATTCTTTTCTCTTTATATATATATACTTTTATATATTTATATTATATTAATATTATATATTAAATTATTATATTATTTACTTATATTATTTTACTGTTTTATATAATATATTATTATATATAAACTAGCGCTATATAAAATAGTAATTATTATATTTAAGTGCTAAATAATTATATTTATTTTATTAATAAAATAAGTATTTACTTTTATTAAATAATATAATTATTGCTTTTATTTTAATATAATTAATCTTTATATAAATATTAGTATATATATAATTAATTTTATTATTAATTAATTATATATAATATACTAAGCTATCTTATTTTTATAGTACTTTTAATTTAATAGTTATTTATTATATCTTTAATTCTTTCTTTAATATACTAAGTTTAATATTATTGTCTATTATTAATTTATATATATATTAATAAAATACTAATACTATATATATTAAAATATAATATATAATAAAATAAAATTAAAATAATATACACTTATTAAATACTTATTAGTTATTAATAAATAATAATATATTAATTAAAGAACTAGTAAATATAGTACTATAAGTATTTTTAATATACTTTCTTAATATACTTATATTAATAAATAGTATATTTTATTATATATAAGAATTAATTTAGAATTAAATCTAAATAAAATCTATATTTATAATATAGTATATATAGTTACTTTCTATAATAGTGTAATAATAAATCTCTTTATTTTTAATAAAAAATTAACCTTTTTTATTAATTTTAAATAATAGTAATTTAAATTAATATATTTTTATTATATTATTTAAATACTAAAGATATAGCTTTTATTATTTATTAATTTTATTATTAAAGTATAATAGAATATTTATTAATTTTTTATATTTAAATATAGTAACTATTTTATTTAAAAAAAATATTAATATAAAAATAAATAAAGTATAATAAAAGAATTAAAAAGTAAAAATATAAAAAGTAGTATAAAGTAAAATATATAGAAGTGGTAAAATATAGGTTATATAATTATTACTAGTCTTTTCTTTATTATTTTATATACTATATACTACACTATAGAATATAATATATAAATACTTTTAATTAATTTATTTAATATTATATAGTTTCCTTTTTATTACACTTTATATTATAAATAAAGCTATTTTAATACTACTTTATAGTATACTATATAACTATATAATAATATATATAAAGTAAGTATATATATTACTAAAAAATGTATATAGGTATTAAGAAATAATATAGCTAATAAAATTATAATATATAACCCACTGGTTTCCTAGGTTAACTAAGGTACGACCCCCCAACCCAGCTGAGCTACTCGCAAAAACCCCAGGTGGTCTACAGACTGGCGCAGAATCCGCGGCCTGGTTTTTGGACGGACGGGACTCCACACTGTCGAGCGAGCTGCCGGACGACGGCGGCGGCGGCGTCGCGTCCGCCCGGGGCTCCGGGGCGGCGTGTGCGGAGGCTTTCTGCGGCTGCTGCGCGCGATGAGCCTGCCAGGACCGCCTGGACAGGTAGGAGCGCAGTCTGCGGCTCGAGTCGGCCTTGAGCTGCTCCGGGCGAGAGCCGGTGACGAACTCGAACTGGACGGGCTGTGCGGGCTGGGTCTGCATTGGTTGGGGTGGTGAGGAAATAAGACATGCGGCATGTGATGGGACGATGAAGTTGAAAATGGATGAAATGGTTTCAGGTGTTCATTGTTATTATTTTTTTTTAAAAAAAAATAAGAAAGAAAGAAAAAAGACAGAGGCGACCAGAGATGGGGGTATATGTACGCGCGTATCGTGCAGACGCCCATGGATGTAAACGAGAGCCGTGGCCTTGATCAACGGTCAAGAACGGCCGGAGGGAGAAGAAGAAAAGAAAACATTCAGCCCCAGCCTTGGGTTGCAAGCCAACAACCCAATCGGGACAAGGAAAAAAAAAGGCAATAAATAATAACCTTTTGCTGGGGAGGGGGGTGGGGGAATGACCAAATGGACGGGTCGTCGTCGTCTCGCGAGGGACGGCAGTGTGCAGATGGAGGCTCCTCGCACGATTTCTCCGAGGGCCCGCGTCCATTGCTGAAGGGACGAAGCGTGATGAGCCCACGATGTCCGGGGACTTTTGCCACGGCCGCACTACTCTATGAGTCATTTTTAAGCCGAGGGCTTTTGCTGGAATACACCGCCATCGTTGGCCCTGCCAAGATGGCCCGCGAGGCTGTATGGGAATCAAGATGGCGGGCGGCGGCTCCCTCGTCTCTGTGGCGAGCCTCCCGCTGCACAAGGAGATGGGATCGAGGGACGCACAGACGAGAGAAGAACGGGAGCACGAAATGTCTTGGACGTGGTCTCGCGCGACGGGGCCAGACGTTTGCGCGGGAGGAGCGGCCTGGCAGGACCCGGGTCGGAGTGGCCGGATGTGAGTGGCATACAGTGCACCCCTTGAATTATTTCACAAAGTGACTTTACAGGGGTGGTTCGACCAATTAACTTTCGCGGGGGGAATTACAAAGACACCGTAGTATTTAAGAGTATATTAAGTTCTATTTATTCTCCTAGAGAGGAGAGGTACTATATAATAGTTTACTATATCTACTATGTTAATAAAGGGGCCTATTAGTAACGATAGCTAAGAGAGCGTTAATTAGTCTACTAAAGGGAGGGGCTTGCATCTTTATAAAATAATTCAGAGGGACCATTGTACATTGTACATATATGTACAATCCTACCCTTTTATCCTCTTACACATGGATCTAGGGATATGAGATGTATAGCCTAATTTACTTCTCCGATATAGCTCTATTTTGCCGGAGCCCTTGCTAGCACATTCCGTGACATCACGTGCGCGCAGGTCATAAGGAGCGGACTTGAGCCATCCGTCACAAGGTCACGGGCCCTGATGGCGAAAAAGAGGCACTTGTGCATGTCTTTTTGCTCGCCGCTGGACATCTGAATCCGATCCCGCGTCCGCGGCGGCGGCCACACCTTTGCCCACGAGACCGGATGTGCGGCATGGCTGTCGGCATGGCTGTTTAGGATGTGCAGGGATGCATGGTCCCGAGTCCAGGCTAATATGTCTAGCTTTAGCCTGTATGGGATTCAAGGAGCAGACTAAACGATCCACGGTGTCTGATCCAACCCACAGCTCACGACCCAGCTCGGCTTCGCTTTCGGCGCGAGGCTCTTTCTCGCTAGATTATCCGCGGGTATATATAAGGGCAGATGTCCGTCGTCTCGCGGGAGCTGCTGTCTCGTGTCAAGACAACCCGGCAGCACTCTCTCACCCTCGGCCAACCCAGCGCATCTTCATCGCCAACATGCAGTTCCTCACCCTCCTCATCGCCACTGCCTCCGTCGCCCTCGCGGTTCCTGCTGCCCCGCAGGCTACCGGTCAGGCGGGCAAGGGAGACGGTCTCCCTCACTGGTGTAACGGTGGCAGCCCAGGTGACAACACCTGTGAGAAGAAAGGGCTTAACACCTATTGCGTAAGATGGGCTTTTCTCCCCCCCCCCCCCCCTCCCCACATGGTATCCCTCCATGGGGGTGTCGGGAACAATCCGCGGGGGGAAAAGGCACTAACTCGACTTCACAGTGCTCTTTCAACAAGCACGGCGAATACATTTATTGGCGAGGCGTTCAGATGCAGTCGACGAATGGTCAAAAAGACAAGGACGGCCACCCCATCTGGACTTGCGATACAGATAAGGACGGCTTCGGCGGCCTCACGTACTGTGCCTAGGGCACCGAAAGGAAGTCGACTCGGCGCGTCTTGTCCGTGTCCTTGTCCTCCCAGCGTGGTGTACATGACACTTGGTCGGGCCGGGAGAGCATATTGGACCTCTTGTCGAGGGGAACTTGAAGAAGCACGACTTGCTGTATTTAGAAGACGGCCCATGGATAAACGTGTAATGACATGAATTTTGACAGCCTCCCCCGCTACATGGTCTTTTGCGACGACGGTCTGAGCTCGAGTGCCGCCGCCGCCCGCGCTCTCCCGCTCCGGTTTCCGGCGGCAAACCGATGGCGTGGAGACCTGTTCCGTTGTGTGTTGCATGTACAACTCTCGGAGCCTCGCCCAGGAACACAGGGGGTACGGTTTGCCAACAAGAGCAGAGCTCAAAAGAAAAACGTACAGACCAAAACAAGATGGAATCTGTTGCATTTTGCAATGAACAAAAAAAAATGAATGTCATGACACCTCATGAACCAGTACTGTTAGATGCCACTAGATAGGTCCGGCAGAACCTACCTACCTAATTTACAATACAACCCTAACAACAACGCCGCCTAAGATTGGGAGTACTGAGCGAAAAATATACTGAAAGTCAATAGGTAGTTGGGTTTATATAAGGTGAAAGTTATTATCGAAATAAAACCAAGTACTTATTTAGGCATAAGTCACCTTTCGCACAATCAAAGGAATTCAGCCTAATCACAAACACGTACCGGGAGAGCCGAACCTCTGGCTCCTGTCCGTGGATAAAACGGCAAGCTTGTGGGCGAATGAATAAATAGACGCGAGTCAGAGTCAGAGTAACGGGTTTTGTTTCCTTTTTCGTCTTTTTTTTTTACACCCCACACTCTTCCTCCTACGTGCGCCCCTCCGCTCCGCCCAAGTCCCACGAGACAATCCCCCTGCCACGATGCTCTTCAAGTCGACCCTCGTGCTGGTCCTTGCCACGGTGGCTGCCGCTCTCGCAATAGATGATACCGGCGATCGCTTTCCCTATACATGGTGCGCCTCCAAGGTCGCCTCTGGGCATCATCACACGAAATGCCCCAAGGGACATAAACCCTACTTTGTATGTCTTGGCACAGTTTTGTTTGTAAAAAAAAAAAACATATTTTTTTTTCGAAACGCATGCTGACTTTGACTTATTACAGTGCTTCTGGCATAAGGTACCCAAGTATAATGTCGAGAGAATAGCCGTCTCCGTGTCACCTGCGGTGTTTGGCCACGATGGCAGTGTGCTCTGCTGCGCTCCGCATAAGGACCACGACCACCATGAATGATTCTGGGCGGGAATCGAGTGTCCCTTTTACGATCCATGGTGAGGTGCTAGAGCTGTGTCAGCGTAAAGAGCGGATCTACCTGGAGTGCCGAATCTCAACCTCGTTCTCCCCCCCCCCCCCCCCTTCACACAATCTACCCCTGCCCAACTCATCGGCGGGAGACGGAGGGACAGGTTCCGGGCGTTCTCGGAACACGGCCGTCGTTGCCTGGCTGGTCGTGGGAGATGAGGATGGGGGGGGTCTTCTTGTCAGAATATGCACTCTCATCCGCGATGGTAGAAGGAAGCACAGGGGCGCCGAGACAAGGATACAGGCTTGACATTTATATAAGGGGCCAATGTGCCACCACTCTATAATCTGAATCTAAGGCAACCTTGTACTGAAGAATGCACATAACAAGAATCCTGACGAGGACGCCAGAACTGCGAAAGCAGGGCTGGGCATCATTGCCTTTTGTGTAGAGACGGACGGGAGATTTCTTTGCTTTTGATATTCCTTTCCCCCATGTAACAGAAATCGGAACACCGGGACGGAAAAAGACCAAAAAGAAAAGACAAGAACAAGACAGGGGGCGGAGGGTAGATGTGAAAACTGGAAAGAAAAAAGAAATTATAAAAAGAAATATATGTATGTATAAAAGAATGTCCTATACTGGCAAGAGCCCCTCCAAGCTCCTTCTCCACCCCCAGCGTAAAGAATAGACCTCACATGTGCGAAATCACCCATCTCCTGAATCCGCACAGCCCATGCGACCCAACTAGCCTGGCCTCTGGCGCCTTGACAAAGCCAATCCAGCAAAACCACCCAATGCAACGCAACACCGAGATTCCACCCAAAGCCAACCCCCCCGCCCCCCGCAACCCTTTCCCTGGATAAAACAAACGACAGAATGCCCAGGCCGCTCCCCCTCCCAAGAAGGATCATGGCGAAAAGCGTGGAGACCGCCTATATAAAGGTCCCGACCCGCCGGCACAAGTCTCGTCCGTCCCCTCTCAACACCAACGATACTCAGCAACAAAGAGCAAACGATCCTTCTTCCAGACTCCACGATGCATGTCCCGTCCATTCTCCTCGCAACCGTCGCCCTGATGGGTCCCGCGCTCGTGGCGGCGGACAACACAGGATTCGACACGTACTGCGACCCGAATCAAATCGAAGGCGACGGCGACTGCGCGAAAATGAACCTCGGCACGTACTGCGTAGGTCCAAAACTCCCCAACCCCCTTTTTTGCTGCGCTCGCGCGGGTCAGAATGTGCTAACGGTGCGGGCCCATGAACAAGTGCGGGAGCGGGCCGAAGACCGACGTCTACAGCGCGTTGAAACACGTCATGAAGTTGTCGTGGAACAAGGACAGGACCAGCACCGAGTGCAACGGACATACGGGTCAGATTTGGTGCGCGTAGGCCGGACACGTGCCGCACCGGTCGTGTCGAGACGGGCGGCGGCCACGGGGACCACGGGAGGGGGGGTGAAGAGAGATGGCAACGTTGGTGCGAGGCCGGAAGGGGCGGGAGGGAGGTCGGTTCGGAAGCCGCGGGATGGTGGCGGCGGGCTTCCCGAGTTCTCCGGGATCCTGGCGTGCGATTCGCCCCACACGCGGCGCAGAGTGGTATCCCTTTGGTGTGCAGGAGGCTACATTTCGTGGAGCGACCCACATCGTTATCCAATGAAACCATGTACAGAAAAGGTATATTGTATATATAAATATACAGTATATACACCAAAGGCTTACCAAAAGATTTTTAATCCAACGAATTAGCTTAAAAAGTATACTTACATGGTAAATACTGTCAAACCAGCAGCTGCGACAAGTCACGTGCACCCGCAAGCAGTCTTCCAGCCTCGTATAATAATTCAGGGTATTTTATAGAACGTAATTCGGACCCATAACAACTCTTACGAACTACTTACTACAACTTCAAGTCGAGCCTCTGAAAAGGTCTCACAAAGTGACGAAGCGGCTGGCAATCTCTGCAACAGAAAAGCGTCTATCTAGACGCGTGCCTATATATATTCTATGTTCTATGCAATCTACCTCTTGATGCTCCATGGCACGAGACCGCAACCTTGAACAAGGACGCCGCCGCTGCTTCGGAAATGCAATTCTTTTGGAAATTCGATATTTGGAGTAATGCAAGGGAAGGGAGAGAGAGGCCGAAAAGAACATCAAACCAAAAAAAAAGAAGAAGAAAAAGAAAAAGAAAAAAGCAAGGCAAAGAGTGAGAGCCGTTCGGGCGCTCTTGACATCTCTCTGCCACACCCTCGCTCGTCCGAGGTCGCAGTCCATGACGGTGACATGCGACTCAGACTCATACGTTTTGGTCACCTGCTTTACGATCCTGGGTCTCGGTCCGCTGCATAGGATTCGCCCTCCATCCAAACATGGTGTTTGGCTTGCTTCGGATGGCTTCCCGGAGCTTCTTTTCACTTCTCTGCATCCAAGCATTCGCCGAAGCCGTGCTGACGGGATAGAGCGGCATGTTGCTGCTACTAGTGAAGAACGCATGGGGATTCTTCATGTCGTACGAGGCGATGATGTCCAATTCTTGCGCAATCTGCTCGCAGAAGCCGTCCAATGGCAAATCATTGACGTCGTGTCCAAAAGGGTTCTCGATCTCCCGGCCAATGAGCAGCAGGCCCAGAATAATGTAAGCCGCCGCAATGGTGGCCGGGATCGCGATCCAGCCCAGCTTGCCCACGAGCTGGAAGGGGAGCAGCATGACGTAGACCCAGGTGATTTGGCTAATGGCAATTGTATAGGCAATGGGCAGCGGCGTGTTGAGCACCCGCTGGCAGCCCGTCATGACATCGTTGAGAGCATTCAGATTGTTGTACGCCATTGTCTGCTGCATCGAAACCGGGAGCTGATCATTGTGCACCATGTAGTCGATGGTGACGGCAATGTGGTTGAGTATCTCCAACGGCAGATTGCCGAGGGGGCGGGTTGCCTTCTTGAGCGCCTTGCGAGGATTACTCGCGGCAAAGGAAACGCCGAGGTATTCTCCGACCCCCTTGAAGAAGTTTTTTTTCGGGACCAGGAGCAACGAGGCCGCGTCCGTCTCGGTGGCCTCTTTGGCAAACGTGTGCAGATGACCGACAAGGTTTTGCAGGTCGGGATAGGCCGTGTAGGGCTCGAATCGAAGGGCATGTTTGAGCGAGACGGCAAACGCAACAAGCAAGTTCATGGCGGTTAGCTTCTTCAGGACCGAGTCTCGAGGATCCGCGTCGCGGCGGTTGAGTCCATGGATCCAAAAGACGCGGCCAAGAACCTGCGAGGCGAGCACAAGCGTGGCCCAGTACTTGCGGCCTTCGGCATATCGTTCGTAGGCGGTCGAGTTTCGAAAGGAAAGGCCCAAACCAACCACGAAACCAAGGACGGTCAGAAGCACCGAGTCGACGGCCAAGGGATACGAGTCGACGAGCCTATTCGTCGCCGTGATGCCGGTCGACCACACGCCAACGAAGAACAGGGGCAGAATCATTTTGGGCAAGATGCTGCCGTGCATCTGCAGGAACAGCGGCCATTTCGAATGCTTGGTGACGTCTCGCGGACCCTTGAAATAGTTCTCAATTTCGAGCGCGGCGGGTGTTTGATGCAGAAAAGCGACCTCTGACAACCGCGGCGACGGGGCCCCCCGAAAGTCGTCAGGCTGTGCATGCGATGCGTGACCGTCGTCCTCGCCGTAGTGCGCAGGCCCATCAAGCGGATGACATTCAATCTCGGCCGCCTCAATTGACGGTGTTTCTTCTCCGCTGTCGGCCATGGTTTTGGTTCGGACGAATGAGACGAAAATGAAAGGCAGGCGCGGATGCTGTCGTGGTTCGAGGTGATGTAGGATGGGAGGGTGCAAGACGGAAAAAAGCGCAAGGCGGAGATGGGAGAAGGAGCGTGATGAAGAAGTATAGGATCTAGGCGTGGACCATAACGAGCGTGGAGAGGGCTTTGGCAAAGCCCACGGAAGAGAAGAAAGAAAGGAAGTAAAAAAAAAAAAAGAGTGCAAAGTGCGTGCAGGTCATCGGGATCGCTGGTCGGGAGGAAATTGGACAGCTTTTGGTGCCTGGCCAAGCGCATGAACCGGGGAGGCAGGGCAGGCAGGGCTGCCTTGCTGCTTCCCTGTCGAGTCTCGAATTGTCCTGCCTTCGCTTGGCCGCCACACTATGTATGCCACGAGCCGCAACGCGCCACAACTGTTGGATCGTGAATTCGTCAATGCAGATGCCGTCGTGAGCTATCACGGCCATCTGGGACGCCAAGCAGAGTGCCACCAGAGTGCCATGCGGGAACGCCATGCGGGAACGCCATGCAGCAACGCCATGCAGCAACGCCATGCAGGGCCAGCGTCGGCACGGTGGCCCCCCGGCGCAGCCCCGAAGCAGCCTTGGGGCTCGAGTGAAACGCCACGCTTTCAACGCGACCCCGTCTCAAAACTCTTCCAACGTCCAGACTGGTTCTGCTTCTGCTTCTGCCGCACGGCTCGGTATGGGACCCCTGGGCAGGGCCGGGCCAAAGCTTAGCCGAAGTTGTCAGCCCACTGTTCTTCCACTGTCCATCCCTTTGAGTGCGCGAAGGCGCCAATGAGGTCACGGAACCCACACCTGGAGCAGTACATAGAGTGACTTCTTTATTCCGCGCTTTATCTATATAAATCGATGTAGCGCGCTATATTAGGAGAATCTTCGTGACTTCTATTATCGCGTATATCCTACAATAAATTAAGTACCCCTTTCTACAGCCTTGCTGATTGGCGTTGGCGCCTTCGCGCACTCAAAGGGATGTCTCGTGGAAAAACAAGCCGTCACTTTTGTCCCTGACCTGTCCCTGACCTGTCCCTGACCTGCCCCTTGATTGGCTCCCGTCCTCGGCCGGTTCCGTCACGAATTAGAAGAGTAAGTAAGGGCTGGACGGGCCCAGTGCCCCCTTTCCAGCCAGCTCTTCTCCGTTATCCCACCTGGCAACAGCTAGCTGGTGCAGCATGATTGGTTTGGACCAGTGTTTGAGAGCTGCACGGGTCAGGGGTTTGTTGTGGTGTCGGGTCTATTTGGAGAGAGAAGAAAAAAAAAACAAAAAAAAAGAAAAGAAAAAGAAAAGAAGAAAAGAAAAAAAGAAGCAAGGAAGAAAGAAACAAAAGCACAATTAGACGGGCAGCAACGGATTTTCTTGATCACGCAGCCGCCACTTACCCATGTACACGCCTCTCTATAAGCGCCGCGATTGATGCGAAGTGGCAAATCAATCGAGGCTGTCCACAAACACCAATTGACAAAGGCGATAATTGACGAGGCCGTCATGGATCAAGACCGTCATGAATAAGAGAAGAGACTTTCTTCGACACGCCTCTCACCCCGAGACACTCAGCCTCTGCTCGCTCTCTTCCGTGCCCCACTTGGCCGACTGGCAAAAATGTCCAATGGGCATCCCGCGCCCAATGACAACTTCACCAGCCACCTCAGCCTCGCATACCCCACCCCCCGCCACGTTTTCTCTCAAAAGTAACAAACATACCAGTCGTTCGTTCCGGCATTGGGAAGCAAAAAGCCATTCGACTTGGGCAATCTTGCCAATTCCCGCGGCCCGAGGACAAGACGCGGCAGTGCGATGCCCTCCCCGGAATCATCATACTCCTCATCATGGAAAGAACACAGGCAACGACGTACAACATATGGGGTGCGTGCTCCTGTCCCTCCGGCCCTCGCTTCATCTGCCTGCCATCTGCCTGGCCTCCGAATCATCCCTCCCCTCACAAATCCAACCTTGCAAACGAGACACTACCAAAAAAAAGGGGAGAGAGAGAGAGAGAGAAGAGACGGAATAAAATCAGAGAAAACACTAATAACACTTCCACCCAGACAACCACAACCGTCTCGTAGCCGACATCCTCACCCGCTACCGCACCCTCATGATGCTCGCCACAGTGCAAGCAGAAGGCGAGCAAGACAACGCCACGCCCGAGACCATGGCCGTGACGGGGATATCCATGAGAATGGAATTTGAGGGTCTAGTACGTCTCTCCATCTCGTTCTTTCTCCTCCCGTCCCTCCTCATCCCCACCCCCTTTCCACTTCCTTTCTTTTTTGTTGTCCCCCTCCCCCCCCTTTTTTTTCACATCTATGCCTTTTTTTTCGTTTCTGTCCCCTGTCCTCGCTACACCCGTTGTCGTCCCCGCAGTCACATGCAATCCGCTCACGCTGTCAGAACTCCTCCATCAAAGACCTCCTCACGCTGTCGCGCAAGATCAAGGAACTATGGATCTTTGGCCCGCTCGGCCAGGGTAATCCGGAGCAGAAGGCCGTGGAGACGCAGATGGACGCTGATGTTGCCCAGGTGGCGGCGTTGATGAACGGGTTGGAGGGCAGGAAGATGGAGGAGTTGGCGGCGCGGTGGGGGGGGACGTGGGAGCTTCTTGGATGAGGTCGACGGGGGGCGTTGTGGTCTGCGGGCTTGTTCTAACGATTCTTTATTTCTTCCGTGGCACCATCGTTTTGCGGAAGCATCATATATTTCACAATGGCCGTAGCGTTTACATTCAATGCACGTCTTTTTCTATCCCTCTGCCTTTCCCTTTTCTCTTTCCTGTTGATCCTTCTTGTTTAGAAAAACGCGTCACATAGGCCAAGCCGTATGCTCCAGGGCAACCATTGATACCCAAACGCAGCATCATCCTTCGCCGCCCTCGGGGTCCTCTTCATCTTCATCTCCAAGTGCCTTGTCCACATCCTGCTGCGTCTTTTCCGCATCCGACTCCTTGTGAAGCTCGGCGACCTTCATGCCTCCTGCCGTCAGCCACAAGAAGTGATTTGACTTGAACTGGTCAATCTGGTTATAGAAACCGTGGAAGCTGTAGTGGCACCAAGAAGAATTTTTATTGTTAGACGACTCTTCCCGACGCATGGTTGTAAATCTCCACGCAAGACATGGCGACGAAAAAAAAAAAAAAAAAAAAAAAAAAAAAAAAAAAAACGGTGTTGGAGAATGAAAGGACTTACGTGTTCTCTTTTTCCTCCACGTCAAAGATTCTGCTGTAAATGTGCTTCTCCTTAAACGCCAACAGCTTCTCCTCGTAATTGCCAAAGTCAATCTGGGGCTTGCCCAGAATATCCTTTGCCCGACGATTGTAGTTCTCAAACACGGGCCGCTCCAAAAGAAGTCCCAATCCGGGCGCCTTTGGAATCGCCATTTTCTGCGCTTGATAGCTCTCGGCAACGCGGTCGAGTGTGGTGCCGCAGCGGACCATGAGAGATGCTAGGCCGACCATTTTCCGGATCTGGTGCATCATGAAGGATTGTCCGTGAACCTTGAGAGACAGCCATTCCGTGTTGCCAATGATGATGGGCTGCGGGTTCACGACAAAAGATTTGATGTGGCGGCGCGAGGACGGGTCGGAAAATGTCTTCTGCACAGTGTAGTTGTGAAAGTTGTTTGTGCCCACGTACAGGTCCAGGACAGCCTGAAGCCGCTGGCGACGTTCTTCCGAGACGCGGTATCGGCGCTTGGCGGCAATATAAGTGGCCTTGATGTCACGGAGAGCAAAGTCGACGGGGCCGAGCTCACGGTGCTTGGGTTTGTGGGATTCGAGATGGGCTTTCTTGGGTTGCTCCGTAGCGAGCCCACTGCTGCCGTCGGCGACATTATTTGATTCCGCCGTGGCCGTGGCCGTGGCTGTGGCCTCTTCCGCTTCCGCTTCCGCTTCCTTCTTCTCGGCTTCGGCCGCAGCTCTCGCGTTTTCATATTCCTCCGCTTCTTGGGCGTGGACTCTTTCCATCACAACCGCCCTGAGCTCGGGCTCCAGGCCGGCGAGAATGGGCTTGATTTCCTTCTCTTCCACCTCGGCCCAGAAATCCTTGACATCGGCCATTCGAGAACCGACCTCGGCCTCAGCGCCGTATTCCTTGGTCAACTCGTCCACTTTCTTACCGAGATAGGTCTGGGGGTGGGGTGGCAAAAGGCAGTAACTCGGCAGCAGGTACTCGTACCAACGCGAGTCGCAGTACTGGTAGCAGTTGAAGCTATTATTGGTTCTCTGAATGCCCCATACCCGAATCTGCTCCGGCAGCTGCGCATTGATCTTGTCCACAATATCCTCATCCTCAATGATGAGCTTCAGGCTAATCACATTGCCGGCAGCATGGACGCCCTTGTCCGTACGGGCGCATCGCGCGAGACTCGATTTGCGGGGATCGTCGGCGTTGGCTTTCGATATCGCCTTGGCGTCGATAAATGCCTTGAAGAGATCTCTCTCGATGGTGGGTTCATCGCCATTCACCTGCATGCCTTTGTAGCCGGTCCCGGAGTATCCAATCATGACAGCAACCTTGCGCTTTGGTCTTCGCTCCTCTGAGGCAATCTCTTCTTTGGAGAAGGGGTTCTTCTTGTCGGATTCGACAGCTTCACCCGTCTTTTCATTGATCTTCCGACGCTTGAACTCGCGCCAGTCTTCATTCTTCTGGCGCTTCTTGTCGTTCTTCTGCTGCCGGCTACAGGCTGGGTCAGTGTCAGGGTCAATGTTTGGCAATGAAATTGAACAAGAGATGAGAGGGGAAGGGAAGAGAGAGAGAGGGATGGATAATCTTACTTCCATTCTGCTCGTCCCTTTTCTTTATTTCTCTTTCCATTCCCATTTCGCTCTTTAGACTTTGTATTCTCGATGGGAGGAGCAGACGAGGTGGCAGAATCGGATTTGCTCTCCCTTGCTGCAGGCGCAGGCACAGGCGCCGCAGCAGGTGCTCTATTCTCAGCAGAAGAGTCATTGTCGGTCGTCATGATTGCATGGGGGTGGGCGACCTTTGTGGTGTCAATTGTTCGTCGAGTCGTCATTCGACCGGACGGGATAATGTACGCCTTGGGAGCTACGCAGTGCTGCCAAATTGCAATGGAGAAATTTCGACTCTCGGAATGGGGCGGTTGATAAGATAAGCTCGGGTCACGAAAAGCTCAAGTGGATTCCCACTCGGCTCTGGTGGGCTGTTGTTGCCCGGGGAGCATAGGTGGAGTGAGCCCCACGCTCACATGGGATTACATACGCAGTTAGACTATAGTAGGACCGCTTATATAGTAGGGTTTATTCCCTTATTTTCTATATATAAAACGTACAGCCATTTCCCTTTATACCTATTTTCTTAGCTAGCTTAAATTATTATCTATTTTACCTAAATATAAGCTTTATAAAGCGTTTATTAACGTAAGAGTTATAAGCTTAAGAGGAAGTTATTAAATAAAACTCTCTATAACTTCTATTATATAATATTATAAACACTTATATTATTAAATATATATATTTAAAGCTTCTATTATTATTAGATTTATATATTTAATACTTACTCTCTCTTTTTAACTAACCTTTATAACCTTTATTAAAGTTTTCTTTATTATTATAAGCTTTAACACTATTAAAACCTTTAAGGTTACTATTACACTTAGCTTTAAAGTATAGTAAAATAAATAATTTTAAGCGCTTAAGTATATAGTAAATAACTAAATAATTTAAAAAATAATTAATTTTAAGCTCTTTAATAAAGACTTAAATATCTTAATTAAGCTAAAGTATTCTATATTTAAAGAATATACTTAGTAAATTAAGGAGAAATCTACACTTAACTAACTTTACTTAATTTAAAATACCTATATTTTATTAAATAAAAGGGTTAATAATTATAAAGGTAACTATAAAAAGAAGTGTAAATATAAATAAGTTATTTAATTTTAAATCTCTATATTTATTAATACACTTATTTATTTAAATACTATTAATACCTTTAAAAAGGAGATTAATTTTATAATAATCCCTTTTTATAAGCTTATTAAATACTTTAAAGACTATTTATTACTTAAAGATATAATCTCCTAAAAATAAGTCTTTATATACTATATAGCTATGCTTTAGGAAGCTTAATACACTAATATTAAAGTGGAAAACTAAATAATAAGTTAGAATAAAGTCTATCTTAAAGCTTAGCTTTATAATATTTAAAAGATAAAAGAAGCAATTACTATTTATAATTTTATTAAAGTAGTTAAAAAGCGTTATATAGTTAGCTAATTATAAGTAAAGCTTATTAAGTTTATTAAGTATTATAATAGTTATTTTAAAGATATTATATTATATAAAATAGCTAATAAATTCTTAAGGTATTATAAGTTTAATAAAGATTAAAGCTCTTTTAAAAAAGGTATATACACTACTTTTAAAAAGCGCTTTAATAACTTTAAAAGTAGTAAAAAAAATAAGCTAAAGTGTATTAAATATCTTTATAGAAGATTTAGTAATAAGTATATATAGTAGTTAAAGAAATATTGCTTCTTATACTATATAATTATAGGTAAAAATATTAGCTTAAATAAGCTACTTAAAAAGAGAGAATGTAAATAAATATATATATACTATAAAAGCTTTAATTAAAAGAAGCTACACTTTATTATTAAAAAGGAAGGTTAAGGTATAAATAAACCCTCTATATTATTTAAAGGAAATTATCCTAGAAGTGTCTTTATAGCAATTTTTAACTTAGCTAAGCTAGCTAATATAAAGAATACACTTAAAGGAGTCTTTACTACACTTAAAAAAGAGAAATATATACTCTTTAAAAGTATATTTTTTAATAACTATAGTATAATATATATAGTTAATAATATTAGTCTTTTTAAGCTTAAAACCTTTAAAGCTACTAATAATAACTATTTTAAAGTAGATATAACCTCTTTTTAAATTATTAAAAGAGGCACTTATATACTTAAAAACGTTTTAAATAGTAAAAACAATGCTTAAACTAAAGACCTTACGCTTTATAATATTGCTATAGTAGAGGGTTTCTATATAAATATTATATTAAAGAGTTACTTAACTAAAAAGAGCGTTTAATATTATAGCATTAATAGCTTACTATACTTTAAAACGTTTAAGAAAAGCGTAGTTTTTATAAAGCTAGTTAAAAAGTTTAATATTATTTTCTTTAAATATAAGCCCCTTTCTAACTATTTAAAAAGACCTTTAAAGGTAACTATAGACCTCTTAATTATAGTGTATTTTATAATTTAATTAAATAATATATATAAGCTAAGCTTAAAGCGCTAAAGACTTAGTAAAGACTTAAGCCTACTATATATTAATAAAGAAGAACTTTAGTATTTATAATTTAGCTACCTTAGTATAAATACACTTAATAAGCTTATAATAAATATAAAGGGAGTGTATATATAAAGAATAATATAGAAGAACTATAAGACCTATACTCTTATATATATAAAGAAAGTTATTTTAAAAAAACTATTAAAAAGGCAATTATTAAGACCTTTTTAGTAAGTTTATTAAGACCTTTAAGACTATTTAGAAAGCTTTAATAGTATAAAGTAGCTACTTATATTTAAATATAAGTATAGTAAAATAATATAAGTATATACACTTCTAAATAAATCCCTTATAACTATATTTAATATATTAATTTACTTTAAATAGTAGGTATTATATTAATTTAAACTATTAATTATAAAATTATAATAAAATAATAAAAGAGCTATTATTTTAAAGTAAGGTAATATAGCATTTAAAGCGTAGATATGCTTTAAAGGTATAGAATTAAAATATACACTGCTATATATATATAAGCTAAATAGCAATGCTAAAAGAGTAAATTAAATAATTATAATAAAGTTAATTATAATACTTATAAATATATAGCTTCTATTAAACCTATAGTTAAAAAATATATAAACTACTGCTTACCTATATAATATTAGTTTAATTTAATAATTACAGTGGAAATTACCTATTAAGGTCTTTAAGACCTAGTTTTATAATAATATATATTTTTTAATTAAAGAGTGTATAGCTAACCTAAAGCTAGATTAAAGCGGTTTATATACCTATAGCTGCTGTATATATTTAATGTTTTAAAACTATAAGGTAGATTATAATAAATAGTATTATAAAATAAATCCTAAAGGTTATATTAGATATTTAGTAGGCTATATAGCTTTAAATATTTATTAAATATAGATTCTAGCTTTAAAAAAAGTAATAACTATAAAGAATATAACCTTTAATAAAAAAATATTCTATAATATAAGTAAAGAAAGTGTAGAGGCACTGCTAATTTTAAACCTTAAAGCGCTCTTTAGTAAGCTATAGCTAAATATTAAATTTAATAAAGAGGTTAACCTTATAAAGTTAATACTATAAAGATTATTATAAATAGAAAATTCTTTACTAATAAGTTTAAATTTAAAGGTAAATATACCTTTAAGCCTTTAAATAGGAAAATCTAAGTGTTTATTTATTAATAAGCTAAGTAGTAATTCTCTTTAGCTACTAATATAAAGCTTTAAACTTTAAACTCCTTAAATATTTCTAAACCCTATAGGTAAGTAGCTTTTATAGTAGAAAGAAGCTTATATAAGCTTATATAATATAAGTAAAGAGCTTAGTTAAGAAACCCTAAAATAATAGACTTTAAGTAATAAAAACGTTTTTACTACTAGCGAAGCTAATGCTAGTAAAATAATAATAAGCAATAAAAACGTATTTATTAATAAAGGCAAAACAATAGAGTAAATATATAATAGTAGTAAAGCTTAAAAAGAACCTTTTAAGTAGCTTATACACTAATAACTAGCTTCTTTAGTCTTTAATAAATTAGCTACTTAAATAAATAACTTACCTAAAGTAAAATAATAAAAAGAGAGTATATAAGGTATATAAGCTTTATACTAAAGCTTTTAAATTAAAAAGTAGTAAAAGAAAGGGCACATTTAAAATTAAAAAGCTTTATATAAACACTACCTTAACTACTACTTAAATAATTATCTTTAGGATTTAAGGTCTTTAATATAGTTTAATTAGCTAGATTTTAAAGACTAAAATATATAAAGCACTAAGACTGTATTTACTGTAATTAATGCTTAGTGTAATAACTTAAATAAAGCTTACCTTAAAAAAAATATAAAAAACTATAATATTTATTAATTAAAGCTTATTAAGCCTTTTAGAATATATTAAGAGGCTATAAGTTACCTACTATATAATAAATAAATTAAAGTAATAAATAAAGAAATTATAAAGCTTAAAGAAAGAGGTATAAAAAAGTAAATAAAGCAATTAAAAGTAAGGTCTAAGCTATTACCTTTAAAGTAGGTTTTTATATATAAATTTAATAAAAAAGGGGTGCTTAAAAGATATAAAGCCTAAATTTATATATAAGGAGATCTATAAAAAAAGGTAATAATTAAATAAACCTATACTATAACGCTTATAGTGTATATATTTTATATATTAATAGCTTTAGTTATAAGATTTAACTTAAAGATATAGCAGTATAATATATAAAATATATTCTTATATATAAAGTGTAGAGTAAATGCAATATTAGTAATATATAAGCTACTTAATAGATTTAAAGTCTTAAATAAATATATTAAGTTATTAAGAGCACTTTATAGGCTAAGAGACTTACTATAGCTTTAGTTTAAAGAACTAAATAGTAGACTTAAAGAATTAAGGCTTATATTTAGCCTAAAAAAGCCTTATTTATTTTATTTAAACATATAAAACGTCTTCCTTATGTTTTTTATAGATAATATTATTATAGCGTTTTATAAAGATTAGGCAGTAAAAGTATTAAAAGTGGTAAGAGGTTTAAAAAGCATTTATAAGTTAGTAGAGAACTATAATATATGCTTCTTTTTAAGTATTTAAGTAATTTATAACTAATTAAATTAATAGATATTCCTAAGCTATAAAATATATATTAGTAAAATCAGTGAAAAATTTAACTAAGTAAGGAAAGTAACTTTCTCTATTATATTAATTCTAGTAATTAAGTATTAAAAGCATAAAAACTAAGCTAAGAAGTAAAAGATAAAGAGCTTTTAAGAGAAAATTAACTTAATCCTATATATAGTAATAATAATTCACTTAAACGTAGCATTTATAGCCTTAAAGCTATTATAATTTCTAATAAACCTAAGCCTAAAGCACTATAAAGCTATAGATTAAGTAATTAAATATTTAGTTCTTATAAAGCACCTTACTTTAAGCTTTAAAGGGGTAGAAGAAATATATATAATTTAAATTATAAGCAACGCTTCTTTTGCTAATAATAAAGCTATATAGTATTCTTTATAAGGATTTTTAATTACACTCTTTAGCGGTTTAATATTATAGAAGGCAATAAGGTAAAGAACTATAATAATATTTATAACTAAAGCAAAGCTGCTTTCTTTATAATAAGCTATATATAAAACTATTAGTCTTTAGCGCTTATTTTGTAATATTTAATTTAATATATATAAAGACTAAATAATTTATTGTAATAATTAGCAGACTATTTATCTTATACTTTATAAGAGTGAGTGAATTAACACTTATCTACACTATATTAATATATATAATATATAGCTTAAATAGGAATTTAAACGTAGCACCTTTAAAGTTAAATATCTACTAATAGTAAATATACCTACTAATAGATTTATAAAAGCACTTAATTATTAGTAATTTAAACACTTTTATAGAATGCTTAGATTAATTAATTTACGCTTCTATTAATTAAATCTAAAGCGCTTAAAAAATGAATTAAATATATTATAAAGTATAGAATTAAAAAAGGGGGGGCATTAAGTATATTGCCTTAAAAATTTATATAAAAGCCCTCCCTTTAGTTACTAAAAGCATAGCTAAGGCAAATATAAATAAAGGAATAAGTAAAATAAAACGCTTTAATGCCTTTTATATAAAGAGGTTTAATTAAAGCTATCTCTTATAACCTCCTTAACTTAAGCTATTATTATAATAATTTAAGCCTTACTTCTAGCTATTAAAGAGCCCTTAGTAGCACCTTTAGCCCCTTTTTAAACTATATAAATAGAGTTTAGCTTCTTTAATAATTTAAAGTGTAGTTATAGCGCCTTTTAATATTATTTATATATTTAAAGGGTAGAAAGTATTAATAAAAGAAATAAATTAAAGGAATAAAAAAAGCTATACTTACCTTCTCCTTACTTTAGTTTAAAGCTTTTATTAACCTTATAGTAAGGGAAACTAATAAGATATATAGATCTTTATAATAGTAATTGCTAAATCTATAAAAAAAGCATCTTTAAGTTTAATTAATAGTATTAAAGTAAAGCCTATAATCGCCTTTTTTAGTAACTATAGTATATATATATTTATTATAGGGAATGCTTTAACGTTTAAAATGCTTTATAGGCATTATTAGCTAAGAAAGGAGGTTAGTATATAAAAGGAGATATAAGCATTAAATTCACTTATAGCCTACTTTTATCTTAATAGCTTAGTAGAAGTCCTACTCCCTTTAGCTTTAAAGGCTAGAAGTGCTTTTCTTTTTATACCCTTTACTAAAGGCTTTAAGTATAAAGTAGTCTTTAAAGGGTTAAAGCCCTTAAAAGATAATAACTATAGTGTTATTAAGCGCTCCTCTTTGCTTTATATAAGGCATTAGCTATAAAAAGGTATAGAGGAACTAAAAGGGAAATATATACTATATATCCTTTTAAAAAATAAGCTAATAGATATATTATTAGCTAAAATAATAGAGGTCTTTTAAACTAAAGACATTTACTATATATTTACTAGCTTAATTAATTATAAGTGTAAATTAACTATATTATAAGAAGAAAACGGTTAAAATCTATAATTTAGCTATAAAAAGTAGTGCTTAAAGAGAAGAAAAAAGAAGGAATTTAAAAGTAGTATAAAGGTCTATAGAAATCTTATAAAGTGCATTGCTTTATAGGTTTTAACCTTACTTTAACTTTACTTTTACTTTTACACTTACTAAACCTTAGTCTTTAATAATAAAAGCTTTACTTATATATATTTACAGCTTTTATTAAAGGGTGTATTACTTAAGGAGTATAAGTAGAGTAAGCCCTATGCTTATATAGGATTATATATATAGTTAGACTATAGTAGGACCGCTTATATAGTAGGGTTTATTCCTTTATTTTCTATATATAAAACACACAGCCATTTCCCTTTATACCTATTTTCTTAGCTAGCTTAAATTATCATCTGTTTTGCCTAAATACGAGCTCCACAAGGCGTTCATCAACGCGAGAGCTGTGATGTGCAACTTACGAAGCATGCATCCATACACATATATTCCAGCACATGGGCAACGCTCAATCGCAGCACGTCTGCTTCATCGAAGGACCAAGTTCTATATTTTTTCCCCCTCCATCTACTCATACACATCTATTTAGTTTTCGTCTTTGCCATTTTTACATCGCCAACCACTGCCATCATTGATACATTTGCCTTGGCCCTTCTCGCCCTCAACAGAAACCTCCTTACAAGACACGCACGCATATATTCTCTTCCGCTGATCAGATCTCGTCTGCTGCGGTAGACTCAAAGAACGCCAGTCAATTCGCCAACTCTTCCCGGACTGGCTTCTAACCACAAGCACCCCATTCCTCTGCCGCAGCGTGACAAGCCTGATTCATCTCCAACTTCTTCCCGCGGCACAGGAGGCTGCACTTGAAGACCATGTCCTCGGCCGCCTCTGAGCTCTTGTACACAGAGCGGATCAAAAGGCAGCCTCTGAAGACATAGATCGACACGCCGACTATCTGGTCGTCAGCTCCGTTTGCTTTCCCCGCCGCAGATGAACGCTTCTGCCGCTCGCGTTGACGACGATTCGCTTGAGGTGTGCGCGTCGCCGTGGGCATTATTCCCGTGATGAGACTGGCATGAGCGAACAGACCAGCCGACGCGCAGTCCAGGGTTTGCGTGCCTTTCACACCTGCTGTCGTCCTGGCGCTGGCTTGATATGCCGTCGGTGTTGAGTGCTGCTTTGCCGTCATGTCCGCCAACCCAGTCTTCCAACTGTGCAGCGACGCAGATGTTGTCGGCTCTCCAGGCAGAGTGGAAGTCGACTTGTTTGCCGACGAGTACATGGTAAAACTTGTCCCATTCCATCTGTTGAATAAAACAGTATGGAGCAATTTCTTTGTCAGCCTCAGGAAAAGCAAAGAGAAGAATAAGAAGAAGAAGAAGAAGAAGAAGAAAAAGAAGAAAAAGAAGAAAACTCTGTGAGTCCGGGGCCATGCAGACGACTTACGTATGTGTGTTGTTGGCCCTGCTGAGGTCAAGAGTCTGGTTGCTGCTCAGACTGGGCTGAGTATCGCCTTCGAACATCCTGGTCACGGCCGCGGCAACTGTGACGGATACCAGGAGGGTGACAAATATCGACGCCATGAGCCGGATGCACAATTCCTGCTTCACGATCCGTCTTGCCTTGGCAGCCTCCTGGTGCGGGAGCGTTCTCTTGAATGGGAACTCGCTTTCTGTAGCGGTGGAAGCGTCAGAGCCATGAAAGAGGGATTCGTTGTCGTTGTCGGTCTTGCGTACGGCGACACGCGGCGGGTACTGTATGGGCCGCTCGACATCCATCAGAAAGGGCCTCTCAAGGCTGCGCTTTGATCTATGCGGGGTTTTTTTTCTTTCTCTTTTTGTCTTTGCGAGTACTGCGGGCGAAATCCTTGATTTGAGCTTCAAGTTGTTCTATTGAGGTATAACAAGGATACCTTCTTCATGGAAACCTGTCATGGACCACGATGCACCCGCTCAACACGCCACATAAAGTTGACGAGGCTGACATGTACGCACATACATATATGCGCGCGTGGCAAACGCGAAACCTGGAGAAGAGGGTCCGAAAACACCTGAAATGGGAAAACCTCCTCCTTCCCCCCCCCCCCCCCCCTCTCCAACCCCTTTCTCCCACATCGTTGAAGGTGGAAAAAAGCTACTAGAGTAAAGCTTTCTCGAGCACGCTTATTTTTCCCCTGCCACTGGGAAGCCTTTGATGCCATCTGTCTCGCGAGCCACTTGACCGTGATCCCGAGGTTGGCCTCGCACTGGAATGCGAGGTTGGCCTCTCCAGGAATGGGGAAATACCGACCGACCACCACATTCTCGCCCAACCGCGGACGGCAAACTGAGACATTTGCGACAGATGAGGCAAGAGAAGGTGGCAGGAGTGCAACACGGGGTCTCCCACACGGACAAGTCGCTTTATGTCAACGAAGCCGCTAACACCCGCGCGATGGTCCGTCGCAGGTCATCGTGGCTTGAGCTCATGCATACATCATTATTCGATACTCGCAAACACGAGGACGCAGTTTCCATGACAAATTTTGTTTCAGCGCTGAACGAGCCCTGAGGACGTCAACTCAATTGCGCTTTTGTCCTGCGTCGTGATGGGCGTCTTGTGAGAGACCGTCTCCCTTCGGACAATTGGGACGCCTCCGTCTGTCGCAGAAGCGAGCATCAGGATGCGGGCGGGCCAATACCATCCCACTGAGGTGAGGTGAGATATGGGTTTCCCCGAACCTTTTTCTCCATGTTTGCCCGTGACAAGCTCTTCTTGAATGGTATTGTCCGCACCTGTGACGTCCGTGATAAGTGTCACGATGACAGGCCGAGAGGAGGTGCCGCTCAAAAGTGGGCGGCGTCTGCGCGCCAAATCTGCGCATGTGGCGAACAAAAGAACAGTGTTTGATCTTCATCATCGGACGAATACGCGCTCCATCTCTTGCGCATAGGCACTGGCGCAAGTGACAGATCTACCCGCATCCCGGGTCGCTTTCGTATCGTACATCGGGATCTCACTGCTGCATCTTGTTGCTGTGCTCAAGGAACATGACATCTATGCCTGGAATGCGTGGAACGTCTATTTGGGCCCTTGCACATCCCGTCCGGTGAGGTGCCGTAGCAGTTCTAGGGGCACGCTGGTGTGGCCATTTGCAAGTACACGCTCAGGCTCAGCATGTCTTGTAGGCAGACTGGGGAGGTCGGGGAATTCCGGGGAATCCGGGGAATCCGGGGACAAAGGCGACGTGTTTCATGCTGTGCATTTACGTTGACGAGTCTCCATAGTATGAACCGAAGCCGCTCAAGGATACTTGTGCTAGGGCAAAATAGGTCGCTCCGCCGATCAACTCCGATGCGAGACAAAAAGGTCGGAGTTTTTATCAAGTACGGAGTAGTCTCTTGTCTCTTCAGGTAAAGAACATCCTTCAAAAAGAAAAAAAAGAAAAAAAGAAAACCTCATTTGTCGAGTATTTTCCACGTTCACCGAGGTCCTAAAGGCCGATCGCAAGCGCGCCATGAGGAGTTTACAAATGATAGCGAGGAGAAGCTGAGACCCTGATGGGAGGACTGAGCGTTGTCGACATGTTTCCGTATCTTTGCCAGGATGATTCCAAGAGACTTGGTGGTTCTGGCTTGGAATATTCCAGACAGCACATAATCTTGTTCTGTCGAGGGTGCGGCTGATACATGGCATATGTACTTCAACATGTTGAAGCAAATCCAATCCTACGAACACGGCTTTGCGGTCTGAAGTCGCATGCTGGAACGGGTTTCCGACATGACCAACAAAGCTCGAATCACGAATCTCGACGACGCTCGACTGGCAACATGTCAACACCTTCTCCGAGATTTGCTGGTGACGTTCGGATTAGCCAAATAAAACAAGTGTCTCTATTTGCTGTCCAAAACAGAAATTGCCACCGTTCTCTGCCAAAGTCTCACGGTGATTCTTTCTTCTCCATGTCATAAGACAATACCAGGCTGTGCTCAATCGCTATAGCAAACGTTCCCTTGAAGGGAAAGTGCCACTCGCCACTCAAACTTCTAACGTGCGAATGGGATTTCAAATAAAAGAGTCTCTCAAGTGACGAGAAGGTGAACTCGCAGGGTCGTTAGCATAACTCGTGGAATGTTGTCATCTTCTCTGCGGCAGGCTCCCTCCTGCGAGTCAGCCAGGCGGCCATCGAGGTGGTATGCAGCTGTCCGCCAGAGAATCCGCATAACACGAATCATGAATGCAGGTTTTTTTGGCACCCGGAGAAGTCTCCTGGGTAGAGAATAAGACTCTCATACCACAGCATATGGAAGCACCAGACGGATCAATTCAGTCGACAGGCCTGGACTAAGAATTCGCAAGTCAAGGGCGCGCGCGTAGGATCTTGAGGCGCGACCTTCCGCTCAGAATTGAGACACAGGGGTGTTGGCCTGTCCAAGGTTACAATTCGCAAACATCCCTGTGTTTGACGCCAAACCACGATGCACATGCCTGCCGAGAAAAGAAACCGGGAATCGGCGAATCCTCGCTTCAAGAGAATACCACCCAGGACCAGCATTAGATGACGGCAACATGTCCTGTCCCAGACCGTTCCTGGCCCTGACAGATCCTCCTTTGAAGCAACAGGACTCTTTTCAAGATGGAAAGCTCCACGGCTCCCATGTTCATCGTGCCATTGCGTCCTTCTTGGTGCAGAACAGAGACTAGCACATTAGATCATAGGCCACCACCGATGATACAATTTCTAGCATTGATAGTAAAATTGGCATTTGCGCAAGTCTTCATGCTCGATGCCAACGTACTTGGGCGAGAATTACCCTGAGGGATACCGTCAAGCTTCGAAACGCAGTCCGACCGATCGCGTGATGAGAAGCCCGAGGAAGAATCATCTTGAAGCAGAGGGTCTCGGTTCGTCATCGGTGGTCGGCATGATCGATGTGCTGGATGGTAAATTGGTCCGGAGGCGAGATTTCTGAGGATACGAGTCGAATAGTGTGGTCGGCAATGACGGTAAAACCAAGGACCGGGAAGCCTGTTTAAGCCATGAGGACGTGGAAAGGGGTCCGAGGGTCGCATCTTTCGATGCAGACATTTCTCTTACTTTTCATTGGATGCACGTGGTGAAATGCTCCACCTAACCTCCAGGTTATGATTACGAGCGCATCGCTGTAATGGCGCAATTCTCCAAGCACACGAAGTCGGTTCGCACGTCATTTGGCTGACCTTTGTTCGGCCGTGAGAGGTCGTAATCGCTGGCGGTGGTGCTGCCATGGCACAAGCCTGGTATTGGCAAAAAGATGATCATACTGTCTGCGATTCTCGATGGTTGCCCTTCATCTGCCATGTGGTGGGTGTCCCATTGCATCCCACGGCTCGTGGCAGATTCTGGACCAGACGGCTCGGTGGCAGGGAACGACGGCCGACGGCCGACGACCGACAGCCGTCTCTTCGCTTGGTTGGCTTGACCGGTCCCACATTTCGCGGCCGCCACCCCGCTTCGAGTTCCATTTCCCGTGTCCCCCCCCCCCCCCCCCCCCTTATCGTGGGTTCCCTCTAGTCTAGCTTTGCTTCACACCTCGGTCGGTTGATGCCATTGATGATCCCGTGACGCTACATCCCGTCCCTCTCGCTAAGGCAAAGCCGTCCATCTCTGCCTGCCCCGATGCGCTCTTGACTGCCGCACTGCTGCGTTCGTCGAGGTCCTTGAGGACCGTAACACCCTCAAAGAGCACGCCATCACTTTGGCCAGCACGCCTCTACAGCAACAACAGCCTGAAACCAGAAAGGCTTGTCCATGCCTTGCCTTCCTCACCATTATATAGCCTTTTGCCGTGCGCGATACGCTCGCGCCGTCTTTTGTCATCGTTATGAAGCAAGCATGCACGAACCCTGACCCGTGCCATCCGAGCCAGCATGAGTCTACTACTGTAGCCGCAACGAACCATGACCAGAACAGTTCTCCATCCCTGACGCAGGACAGTGACCTGTCTGAAACTTCCATTTCCCAACCGAGCATACCGTCATCGGCCGAACGATCCATCACACAACAAAAACAACAGCCATCGCGCGACAACTGCGGTCGAAGACGTCCCCAGGAGGAAGACAATTCACGACTCAAGAAGATGGCCTCGGAGCTCATGGTCAAGACCGTGAGTCCTTTTCTGAAGGAGCATATTCCGGGGCTCTACGCTCCCATCGGCAAGGGCAGCTTCAAAGCCGACTCGACGAGCCCGGCGACTTGGGCCCGCACCAAGGATTCCAGCACCAAGGATTCCAACACCAAGTTCTGCTATCGTCACCGTCCAGACTCCAAGTGTAGGCGGGCCGCCGACGAATCAAAGATGGGTTTTATACAAAGCGTAAGTAGTCCGGCCATGTTGACATTGGAGAGGCCTCTGCATATTGCTCTCCACTTGTCGCCAGAACAAAGCTGTGTCCTTGCTGACGGTCCGCCTCAGGAACTGAATAGCTTGCCCACTGCGGACCAAGAGGCCATCACCCACGTCTGGTCCTTGTTTTCAGCAGCGCCCTCCAAGCAGCGAGAGCTCATGTTGCAGGGCATCATCACCCAGTGCTGCTTCCCTCAACTGTCCACCGTGTCGCGTGAAGTCCAGGAACAGCTCAAGATAGACTTTCTCGCCGCGCTGCCCACCGAACTATCCTACAAAATTCTGTCCCACCTCGACACGGTCTCGCTTTGCAAAGCCGCTCAAGTCAGCCGGCGCTGGCGCAGCTTGGCCGACGATGACGTTGTGTGGCACCGCATGTGCGAGCAGCACATTGATAGGAAATGTACCAAATGTGGATGGGGCCTGCCACTACTCGAGAAGAAGAAGCTCATGGCATGGAGCAGGCATCAGTCGGCACACCGGCGTCATGACCAGGAGCACGTTGTCGACGTGGAGCCGTCCGTCGATACATGTAATGTCACAACCACGGCCAGCGGGTCTGGATCTCCAGGCGAGTCCAACAAGCGACCCAGCTCCAGTGGCGAAGAAGCTTCCTCGAAGCGACCACGGCTAAACGGACCTGGCCACTCCCGATCGCACCTGGACACGGAGCGTAAGTTTCGTCCTTGGAAGGACGTATATCGGGACCGCTTCAAGGTGGGTTTCAACTGGAAGACTGGACGGTGCACCATCAGAACCTTCAAGGGCCATGAGAATGGCATCACCTGCCTTCAGTTTGACCACAACATTCTTGCCACGGGATCCTATGACACGACCATTAAGATCTGGAACGTGGAGACGGGCGAGGTCATCCGAACCCTGCGTGGCCACACGTCGACAGTGCGGACGCTCCAATTCGACGACTCCAAACTGATCAGCGGGAGCTTTGACAAGACGATCAAGATTTGGAACTGGCAGACGGGGGAATGCCTCAGCACCCTGCAATGCCACACGGACGGTGTTCTTTCTGTCCATTTTGACGGATGCACTCTGGCCTCGGGCTCCATCGACAAGACGGTCAAGATTTTCAGCTTCAAGAACAAACAGACGTTTTCGCTCCGCGGGCACACCGACTGGGTGAACCACGTGCGCATCGACTCGCCCTCGCGAACCGTCGTCTCGGCGTCGGACGATATGACGGTGAAGCTTTGGGACCTGGACTCGAAGCAGTGCGTCAAAACGTTTCGCGGGCACGTGGGACAGGTGCAACAGGTGCTCCTCATGCCGCCCGACTTTGAGCCCGATGAGCTACCCAGCGAAGACAAGTCGGACGCAGTGTCGGTGCACAGTGACCGGAGCAGCACGCCGACGCTGGCGCCGGCGGCGCTGGCTCTGGCGCCTGAACAGCCGACCGACTCACGGGCTTCGTTTGGATACGGGTTCACGCACGACGCGGACCGACCACTTCCGCCGCGCTACATGCTGACTGGAGGGCTGGACAACACGGTCCGTCTCTGGGACATTATGACGGGAAAATGCATCAGGAGCATGTTTGGCCACGTGGAAGGCATCTGGGCCCTCGTTGGCGACACCCTGCGCGTCGTCACCGGCGCCAACGACTCGATGACCAAGATCTGGGAGCCCCGGTCAGGAAAGTGCGAGCGGAGCTTTACCGGCCACGCCGGTCCGGTCACATGCGTCGGGCTCAGCGACAGCAGAATGGCAAGTGGGAGCGAGGATGGTGAAGTGCGTCTGTACAGCTTTGAGGGCGAGACGCTGGAAGAGCGAGGCACGCCATCCTAGTATGCTCGCTTTTTCTTTCTTTTCTTTCTTTTTTTTGCTCCTTGCTCCTGTTCCTTTTTTCTTTGATTCAAGATACCAAACTGCTTGCGCAACAGTATTGTAGTTAGCAAACTGGGTCATCTCTTGTTTTGGGAAGAAAAGAAAAAAATTCGGGGAAGCAGGGCTGTCAGAGCACACGCTTGGCAGGTTGTACATGTATAGCAAAATCGGTTTCTGATGGCCAAGTGCTTTTCGTCGGCCTGCGAGGGAAATGGGAACTGGGCGTTTTGGATGGGCACGAGGCGGGTAGAAACCTCGGCGGATAGAAGACGGATATGGGAAATCGCGGCAGGGCCACGGGTCCGTGTGTTGGGCTTTCTTGCGAGAAAACAAATATGTTGGCTTTGATTTAGTGTATAGGGGATGTAGTTTTTTTGCTCGATCATGCTGTCGGGGCGTGCTGCGTGGGCGTAGCGGGTGTCTTGTTCCCATGTCGAAAAGAGGGTGGTGCTACTTTGCAGCGCCCTTCTTTTTTTTTTTTTTCTTTTTTTTTCTATTTAATTTTTTTTTAAATTCCTTTTCTATCAAACATCTACTATTTTAACAAAAAGAAGCCACCCATTCACCCCTTGTCCTCTTTCTCTTCATCAGGAACCCCCCGTCTTACCCCTTTCCCTCTCCAACACAGAAACCCCCCTTGCTCTCCGTCCCGTCATCCCGTTCGGCCCCGCATCTCGGCCCTGCGACGCCCCACGCACGCTCTGCCTCGGCCAGACGACGGTGTGCGCCCGCGGAGGGGTGCGTGCCGAGCGGGTGACTTTTTTAGTCACGGTCTTGCATTAAATTAAAAGACGAAAAAAAGGATGGAAGAAAAAAGAAGAAGAAAAAAAGAAAGAGGACGAAACAGAAAGCAACATGTATGCATGAAACAGGGAGAAACGTCCCCATCTGCTCCTTCCCGTGACATGGCCCGGCTAGCTGCACCCCGCAAAATCACATGCAAACGCGGCCGGGAGCAACAGGCCGCGCCGCCCGGAAGTCCCCCCCCCCCCCAATGGTCGCGGCACGTACGTTGGACGTTATGCCAGGACAAACCGAGCTCTCTCTCCCGCGCGCGCGACGGCGGAAGGCCCTGGGGTCATGGTTCCGTGGGCCGAGTCGGCTGGCGTGTCAGCCACGGCGTCGCGCGCTGCGCCTCTGGTCGCAGACGATGCCGACGGAGCAGATCAGACATCCAGGGCTCGGCTCGGGGCCCATCCGTGCGAGAATCATGTGCCAGAGCCGGATTTTTTCTATTGTTTTGTTTTCCTTGCGCCCCCCCCCCCCCCCAAAAAAAACCAAAACATCTAAAAACCATCCGTTCCCCCACCCATCTCCTCGAAAATCCTTCTTACCCTCCTCGTTTCGCATGAGCCTTTTCTCCCTTTGTTGCCTCGTGCCCGCCCCCTTCCCCCTTCATCCTCGTCATCGTCCTCCTCAGGCGTCCGCTCGACTCTCCCTGCGGTCCATCCACCGCCGCCCCCCCCAGGACGAAAACGACCCGGAAGCGCGCCCCCCCC
>SRPY01000373.1:0-30822 GCA_018360145.1 Claviceps africana | reverse complement strand
TTTATAAAATAGCTTATTAATATATAAAAACTACTTTAATTTACTTTAGCTTACTATTTATAAAGGTAATAAAACTAAAACCTTTAGAAAGATAAGGCCTTTTTAATATTATATTATAACCGCTATATACCTCTACTAAGCTTTAAAGAGAAAAGATATAATTAATAAATAAGGCTTTAAAGAAGAAAGATATAACTTATAAGTAAAGCTTTAAAAAGAAAAGATATAAGCTAATAAGTAAGGCTTTAAAGAAAAAAGAGGCACGCCCTTAAGGCTAACCTATACTAGAAATAATATAAGACTATAGTAAGGCTTTAAAGAAAAAAGATATAGCTTATAAGTAAGGCTTTAAAAAAGAAAGATATAAGCTAATAAGTAAAGCTTTAGAGAGATAAAGGGAAGAGAGGGAAATATATAATAGGAGTATATATTAAAGCTAGACCTAATGTAAGGCTAAGTTAAATATATTATAAAACTAAACTACGCTATACTATATTATTATTACTAAACCTTTAACCCTTTACTACACTATTTTAGCGTTATAAACTATACTATACACTCTCTAGTAACGCTAGCTAAGATAAGCTAGCTACACATTAACTTCTATAGTAAATAACTACTTAAGGCTATACTAGCCTTAAAGTAGTTGCTTTATAGCAGTATATAGGTTTTCCTCCCTATTTTAGGGTTTTTTCTATATAGATTAAGTAGCAGAGGTACTAGATACTAGGCTAGAAACAGCCTAGCTAGCGTAAATAAATAAATAAATAAATAATAAAGGGGCTAATTTAATGCTAAAGTAGTGGCTAAAAAAGGCCTTAATAGTGTTTTAAGGCCTTAATAAAGGGGGTATAAATATTATATTAAGGCTTAAGTATTAGTTATAGCTGCTTTAAAGGTATTTACTATACTTTTAAAGTAAAGCTTTATTAAAGAGAGTATTACTAGCTTATTTATATTAACTATAGGTTTAAACTTTAGTTTAGCTATTTACATTTATAAACGTTAGTATAGGTAAGGTAATAAAGCTACTAAGCTAGCTTAAGTATATAATATAAGCTTTTATTTAGTAGTTATTAGTAATTAAGTAATGTTTTAACTAAGTAGGGTAAGTACTTATATAGTTAATATATTGCTCCTACTCTATACTTATAATAGCTAAGTAGTTAGTCTTAAAAGCATATTTAATAACGGTATAGTAGCTATAATATAGGGTTATAGTGTAGTATATAGTAATATAGCTAAATTTAAAGTATTAATAGTATTAGTATAAGTAAAGAGCTTTATTATATAGTTTAGCTTTAAATATTTTAGCTTTATAAATAACTCCTCTATAGTATAGTCTATTAGCTATATTAATATTTTTAATTTTAAAGATAAAGGGGGCTTATATTATACTACTATAAAGTTTTTATACTATAACTTTAGTAATGCTATTGCTATTAATAAAGGTAAAGTAGTAAAGGATATCTTCTTTAATAACTTAATATATATAATAAATAAAGAATTCTTTAATAATAATATTAAATACTTATTAATTTAGTATTATAATTAAACTAAAGGTAGTTTAAACTTATTCTATATCTTTAGTATAAAGTTAGGTTATATTTTTAAAGGTAATTACTATATTACCGCTATAGAGGCGCTTTATAGCCACTATAGTGTCTTTATTTATAGCTTTATTAATAGTATAAATAATATCTTTTAAGCTATATTATTTAACTACTTTATTAATTAATTTACCTTTACTAATAGTCTCTTTATAGATATAAAGCAATACTATTATAGAGGTAGCTAAATAAATAAGTCTATTAGTTATTAAAGTAGCGCTATTAGCTATAATTTTAGTTTATATTATAGTAAGTATAGTGTTAAACTAAATAGCCTTTTTAATTACCTTTTTAACTATTACTTTAAGGTAAGCAGTTATAACTAGTTCTTAAGGGTTAGTAAATTACCTATAATAGGCTTATATTGTTTCTATATTAATAATATATAGAATAACCTTCTAAACTCCTTTTAGTAAAAAGGTTAATATAAGCTTAGTAATTTTATTATATTTTTATTATAAATAGACTAATACTTAGTTCTAAGCTATATTAACTATAGTGTTAACTTAGTTTTTTATTATAAACTTACTATAGTAGGTAAGGGGATTATAGTAACTCTATAAAATACTATAGCTTTTTGTATTAATATTTATTATTATTATATTACTTACTATATTTACACTTTAAGTTTAATATACTATTATAAAGATAGGTAAATAGATCTAATAAAACTTTTTATCTACTTTTTAAGTTAATTTAAGTCGATTCTATAGCATTGTTACGGTGCAGGCGAAATTGCGAAAGTTTTTTTTTTAAATTTATTTTATATTTTTAATATAAAGTTAAGCTATATTTTTAAAAGTAATAACTATATTACTACTATAAAGGTATTTTATAGCTATAATAATATTTTTATTTATAGCTTAATTTATAATATTAATAATATTTATTAAGCTATATTATTTAACTATTTTATTAATTAAATTACCTTTAATAATAGTCTTTTTATAAATATAAAGTAATATTACTATAAAAATAGCTAAGTAAATATATTTATTAATTATTAAAATAACACTATTAATTATAATTATAATTTTTATTATAGCTAATATAAATTTAAATTTATTAGAAATAAGGGGTTTATAGAGGCTTTTGCCCTCTGGAATACTAAGGTAGTGAGGCTTAGTAAGCTAGCGGTTAAAAGGTCTCTGCAGCGCTATAGCGGTTGCTACAGGCCTTATTTCTACGTTAGAAGCTTAATACACGCTTTTTAGTATATAAAATATACTAAATTCTAGCTTATAGAATGTAAGTAGATTTTCTTAGATTCTATCTAATTTATTTAATATTATAGGTAGTAGGTTTAATTAATAGTTTATATAGTTATAGGTAGCTATAAAGAGATAAGTATTTTTCCTTATATATCTACTAAGCTTATTAGTGGATTTATATAGCTAATAAAGGCTTATAAGTTACTTTTTATTTTCTATAAAATTTATTTATATAGAAAAACAAAAAAATAGACTTATAGCTATATAACTAACCTACTAATATATATATTAAAAATTTTACTTAGTAAAAATCTATATATAGAAAAATCCTAAAAATCTAAAAATTAGGAAATTTATATAGAAAAATTCCCCTTACTTTAGCAATAATAAAACTCTTTACATTTCCTTTCTATAACCTTTAGTCTTTATATAATTTAATTCTAAAGACCTTTTATTTCCTTCTTTAAGGTAGCTTATAGGTTATATAACCTAAGGCTTTATAACCACTAAGCAGCGTAGCCTAAATCTTTAATTAAAATTTAGCTAGCGTGCTTTATTGCTATAAAAATTAATTACTAAGGCTAACAGTCTATTAACTTCCTAATTAAGTATATACTAGCTATTAAAGCGTGTAATTAAGGGCGAAAAGACTAGAAAAGTAGGGCGCTTATAGCTATAAGCTCTTAGCTAAAACGTTTATTTTTACGCTTACTATATATATATATATATATATTACATGTATAGTTGCTAGCTTTTAACCTAAAGACCCCTTATAAGGTCTCTATAGAGGTTAAGGTTAAGGTGATTATAAAGCCTGTTAAAGGTCCTTATAGTAAATAAAGTCTTCTAAAAATAGCTATTATTTTTAACACCCTCATTAAAGAGGTATTCTAAAAGCTAAAACAAAAAGAGAAATACTAAATTTAAAAAAAGAATCTATATAAATCTAAATAAAATCACTTAAAAAAAAGGATAACTAATTTAAAAGGTTGAAAAGCGGGGCTTCTAGTAAAAGTTAAAAAAGGCTATAGTTAAATATAGCTAATTAAATAAAATTTATTATTAAAGTTAAAGGTTAATTTTAGTAATTGTTTTAGTAATTGTTTTATATTTTTTAAGTGTTTTTATAAGGGTTTTAATGCCTTTAGCTAGGCATTGAGATTTATAGCAATTACTATAGGGATTAAAGCCCTATAAACTCTAAAAAAATAGCGTGTAAAGGCACAGCTAAAGGCTTTATTAAGCTATTAGCTAGCATTTTCTTAGTATTTAAATAAGCTATTTTAGCTAGCCTAGCTAAGACTTATTGTTAATTATAATGAAATTTTAATAAAGTATACTTAGTATAGCTATAAAGTGCTAGATTATAGGCGGTCTTTATAGCGCCTTAGTTATTGTAAAAAATCTAAATAAGGGGCTTTATAGGGGCCTTTAGCTCCTTAAAAATGCCCTCTAGCCACTAAAGCTCTCTAATGGTCTTATAGATTACATCCAATTTAGCTTCTATAGTAAATAAAGCTATTATACTAGCTTTTTTGCTCTTTTAACTTATAGAGCCGCTAGCTAGCTTAAATAAATATATATAGGTAGATTTAGAAAAGCTTCTATTTCTAGCAAAATCGCTATTATAGAACCTAACTAAGCTATAGCTAATAGCGTTGTTTTTACTTAAATTTTTAAGGGGACCCTTATAAATTATAGTAAGGTTCCAAATACTAAAGAGGTACTTCAGCAGGCTTTTTACAGTATTTAAATGTTTTAAATAAAGACTAGCTAGGGCTATAGAAAGCCACTGTAGCGTAAAAGCAACATTAAGCCTAGTAAGGAGCATTAAGTATATAATAGTCTCTATTATACTTTAATATTCTTTAATTTCTTAGCTTTTTAAAGGCTTAGTAAGCTGTATTTTTAAGACCCTTAGCTACATTAAAATTCTAACTGCCTTGTAATTTTCTAGCTTAAAGCGTACTAAAGCCTCTTAAATATATTGTTTTTAGTGGATTTTTAAGACCTTATTTTTTCGATTACGCTATATTTACACCCTTAGAAAGAATTTAGCAGGGCCCCTATCTTCTATAGAGTAGGCCTTATATAAGGCCTTTTTAAGCTATTAAATATATTATAAGTTTAGCCTTATAAGGAGGCAATTATTAACGCAAGTAATAATAAACGTTTTAGTTACTAGATTATAAAATATAGTAGGGTTAGATATAAAAGGGCTAAAACTAAGGCTTTTAAGCACTTTAGTTAGCGTTTACTACCACTCTTTAGAGCTTTACTTTAAGCTATAAAGGGTCTTTTTAAGTATAATTATTTGCCTTTTAAAAGCCCTATAGCTATAGCTTTTAGCTAATTTAGCTAAGTGTGGATTTTGCTCGATAAATTCTATAAAACCCTCTAGAATTATTATATAAATAAGTTCTTTAAGGTGGCTATTTAAAAAAGCACTAATAAAGTCTACTTACTTTATTTCTTAGTTATTTTAAGCTGCTAAGGCTAGTAAGATTTACTAGCTAAGGGGAATATTAGTAGCAGCAAAAGTATCTATATAATCTAACCCTTCTATTTATATAAATCCTTTAGTAATAAGCTATGCTTTATATTTAAGAGGATTATTTTCTTTATCTCTCTTTATTTTTAATATTAAGCGATTTTGTAGAACCTTCTAGCCTTTAAGGACTTAGTCTGCCTCTATAAATTCGAAGGTTCTAGCCTTTAGAAGTTGCTTAAATTCACTAAAAATCGCTTTAAGCTATTTAGCTTTATTTAGTAAATATAAAGCTTACTTCTAGGTCTTAGGCTTACTTTTAAGTATATTTTCTTTTACTGTAAGTTGTGCCTTATAGCAAATTTAATATAGAAGAGCCCCTATATTAATATCTATTTTATCTAGATTTAAATCGATTTTTTCAGGCTTAAATTGCGTTAAATTTAGTGAATTTTAATCCCTAAGACTAGAGGCTTAGCTAAGCTTATTTCTAACTATTTAATTATAAGGTATAGAGTAATCCTTATCACTAAAAATAACCTTATTTAGTTGTTTTTCCCCCTTTAAGGAATTACTCCCTATTAAAGAATTAAAGGGTTCTAAATTTACCTTAGCCCTCTCTATAATTATAGAGGGTTTTAAGGCATTTTTATTAGGGAAATCCCCCTTTAAAGAGCTATTATTCCCTATAGAAAGCCTAGAGAGGCCGCTAGAAATAAAACCTATAGGTTCTATAATTCTAAAAAAGCTAGTTTTTATTATAAGCCTTTTAAAGGGAATATATACTATATAGGTTTTAAAACTTACTATAGTAAGTAGCCTACTAAGTACTATCCTAAAGGCTAGCTTTTAAGCTTTAAGTCTTTTTTTTAAAGGAATTAAGACCTTACAATAAGAGCCTATAGCTCTAAAAGAGCTATAATTAAGTATAAAGGGCCTATTAAAGTTATTAGCTAATAATTATGCCAGGCACGCTAGTTTAGTTAAATTTGCTAATAAATTTATAGAATTTATAACTAAAAAAAGGACGAAATTCTATAAAAATAATGGCAAACTAGACCAGTGTAGGGTAGCCTATAATCTATTTAAAATAACACAGATAGAACGCTTAGCTAATCTATTTTGCTTATAGATATAAAGGGAAGAGATTATAAATTTTATCCCCTTTTTAGCTAGCTAGCCTTATAAAGCAAAATTAATTTCTTTACCTCTATTAAAAAGTAGATGTTTAGGGTAGGTACTAAACTCATTCTTTAGGGATCTAAAGAAGCTTTTAATAGCTAAAAATATAGTAGGTCCCTCTTTATTAAGCATTTATAAAACCTACCTAAATCTAATTTTTTAGTCTATTAAAAATAGGTAAATTTACTATTTATTATAAAGGGTAGGGCTGATTTTTACTGTATCCCTTTCTAGCCTATCTAAAGCTTTAGAAGGGTTAGGAATTAAATTTTTATTAGGTCTTTTAACTACCTTAGTTTAAATATAGGTTAGGCAGTTAAAATCCTTATTTTTAATACTAATAAAATCCAGTATTCCCTTAGCTAATAAGCTTATTTTCTTTAGAAGGTTAATCCCTAAATGCCTTAGTTAAATATACTAAATTCTAGTTAGTCTTAGTAATTTTTAATATAAATTAAGCTTTAAAGGTTAACTTTTAGCACCTAAGCTTAACTTTTTAGGCCCTATAAAGCCTTTTTTTATAGCTCTTTACTAAGCTCTATTAAAGGATCTATAGGCCTCTTATTAAGGCGCCTACAGTCCTAAGGGCTTTAAAAGACCCTTTATTGTTTTTAGGTCTTTTAAAGCCTCTAAAAATATAGTAAGAGGGTTTATTAAAGCCTGTTATACCCCTTAAGAATTAGGCCTTAATTTAAAGAAATTAAGTGCTAAATTAAGGGAATAAGGGACCTAACTTAGGGCTATAAGCATTAGGGAAGAAGGGGCTATAGTATTAAAGGGTTTTAAATTAAAATCCCTTAATTCTTTAATTTTAATAGCTTCTTTAGCTTATAAAGGCTCTTAAAAAGGGATTTTAACCTCTATAGAGTAGCTAAAAACCTAATAGTTAAAATAACTATTATAGTAGCTATAAAAGCTACTAAGTGATTTTAAAAGAGGTATATATAAGTTTTTTATTTAAAAGAAAAAGCTATATTTCTTAACATTTAAAAGACTAATATAAGATCTATTAGCTAAATATAGAGCATTTTTACTTATATATCCTCCTGCTAAATAGTGCTTTAATCCACTAACTATATTTATATCTAGACCTAGAAAATATAATATGTTTTAAAGGATTAAAGGCCTATATTTATTAGGATTTTACTAGTAAAGCACTAGAAATTTAGCTTTTCTATATCCTTTAGGATATATAGGTCTCTTATTAATAGAGATAAGCTTAGCTTCCCCTTTTTTATAAAGAATATAGCTTATAAAGTGCTCTTTAAAATTAACTAAATACACTATAGAGCCTATATTATAAAGAAGGGAGTTCTTTATTACTTTATAATTAAAATTAAAGGCCTTAAAGGGTTTTTTATCCTCTAGGTCTTTTTTAGTGCTAGTAACACTGCTAGAATCACTAAAATTAGTGGATTTACTGCTAGCACTAAGGCTACTAAGTCTGCTAAAAAGCTTTAAAGAGCTATTAATAAGGTTAAAATTACCTAATATAAATACGCCCTCCTAAGCCTTATTCTTAGCCTTTTTAGAGGATTTCTTAGGCTAGGTTTTACCTTTCTTTTTATTAAAAGAGAACTTAGAATTTCCCTTATTTTCTTAAGGGTTATTCTTCTTATTATTCTTATTTTTATAAGAATTAGGGGTTTTATTTTCTTTAAAGCCCCTATATATAGATTCCTTAGAGCTTATAGCTCTATAATTTAAAGCTTTAGCTATAGTAAAGCTCTTATCTTACTGCTCTTCTAGTAGGTTTACTATTAAAAATTGCAAATTTAGTGCCCTTATAGAGATCTTTAAGGCTTTATTAGTCTTTATAGTAAATTATTGCCTTTTTACCTACTAAAGAAAAGTAGATTTTAATACTTATAAATATTAATTTACTTAATCTATAGGTTCTATAAAAACACTAAAAATTGCTAGTTTAGTTAGTAAATTATTAAATAAAGTATTAAAAGCCTTTAAGGATCCTTTAAAGCCTTAGAAATTTAAGCTATAAAATTAAAAATATAGAGAGCTATATTATATTTTAGCACTCTAAGAATACTGCCTTTCTAAAAGGCTAAAGGCTTTTACTAAGTCTTATTACTAAATTATAGCAGCCTAAGGGCCTTTAAAATAGCTATCTCTTAGAAGCATAAGAATAATAGCTTAATTAAAATCACTTAAATTACTAGAAAATCCCTTAGAATTATTTAGAAAATTAAGCATTTTTAAAGCCTTAAATTAAATTACTAGGGCTTATTTTTATTAATTATAATTTTCTAGTCCCTTTAGCCTTATAGCCTTTAAGAAGCTATAAACCCTTTTATTAAATTCTTTAATAATAGAGTTATTATAAAAATTTAATATATTAGAAGCCTTATTTTAGCTTACACTTCTATTAAAATTAAGATCTTTTAGTGGTATATTTACTAGCTTATTTACTAGATTATTAGCTATAGGTATAGCTAAATCTTTTAATTTTTATAGAATATTAAAGATATTATTATTCTAGGCAGTAATTTATTAGTTTATAGAATTAACCTAAACCTACTCTTAGCTTTTAGCCTAAGGCCTTAAATTTATAGAGTCTATAGCTATTAAATTATAAAGAAAGGAAAAGCTCTATAAAGTAAAAATTTATAAAAAAAAAAATACCTATAAAAGCTTTTATTTATAGGTCTTAGCCTTTAAAAATAAGAATGTTTCTAAGGCCTTTATAAAAGGAAAGCTTCTATAATATTTCCTTTTTATAGAGGGGAATACCTCTATACTCTTTTTATAGAAATAGGAGTTTTTTATATCTTTTCTTTTTTATAAAAGTAGAAATGCTTCTATAATTTATAGATTCTATTTTTATAGAAGTAAAATTTCTTTTATACTATATTTCTCTTTATTTTATAAAAGGGGAGACTTTTTTTAGCGAATTTATTCTATTTTTATAAAAGAAATAATAGCTTTTAAGTCTTTCTTTAAGTTTATACTTTAATATAGAAAATTTAGATAATTTTTAGTAAATTTTCTCTTTATTTTATAAAATTTAGTAAATATTTTAGTACTTAAAAAGTGCTTTTAAGCTTATAATTTATTAAAAATAAAGGGTTTATAGAGGCTTTTACCCTTTAAAATACTAAGGTAGTAAGGCTTAATAAGCTAGCAGTTAAAAGGTCTCTATAGTACTATAGCAGTTACTATAGGCTTTATTTCTATATTAAAAGCTTAATATACGCTTTTTAGTATATAAAATACACTAAATTCTAACTTATAAAATATAAGTAAATTTTCTTAGATTTTATTTAATTTATTTAATATTATAAATAGTAGATTTAATTAATAGTCTATATAGTTATAGGTAGCTATAAAGAGATAAATATTCTTCTTTATATACCTACTAAGCCTATTAGTAAATCTATATAGCTAGTAAGGGCTTATAAGCTACTTTTTATTTTTTATAAAATTTATTTATATAGAAAAATAAAAAAATAAACTTATAGCTATATAACTAACCTACTAATATATATATTAAAAATTTTACTTAGTAAAAATCTATATATAGAAAAATCCTAAAAATCTAAAAATTAGGAAATTTATATAGAAAAATTCCCTTTACTTTAATAATAATAAAACTCTTTATATTTCCTTTCTATAACCTTTAGTTCTTATATAATTTAATTTTAAAGACCTTTTATTTCCTCCTTTAAAGTAGCCTATAAATTATATAACTTAAGGCTTTGTAGCTACTAAGTAATATAGCTTAAATCTTTAATTAAAATTTAGCTAATATACTTTATTACTATAAAAATTAATTACTAAAGCTAATAGTCTATTAGCTTCTTAATTAAGTGTATATTAGCTATTAAAGTGTATAATTAAGGGCAAAAAAACTAAAAAAGTAGGGCGCTTATAGCTATAAACTTTTAGCTAAAATGTCTATTTTTACGCTTATTATACGTGTATATACGTATATATTACGTGCATAGTCGCTAGCTTTTAACCTAAAGACCCCCTATAAAGTCTCTATAGAGGTTAGGGTTAGGGTTGTTATAAGGCCTGTTAAAGGTCCTTATAGTGGATAAGGTCTCCTGAAAATAGCTGTTATTTTCAACAAAATTAAATAGCTTTTTTAATTATTTATTTAATTATTACTTTAAAGTTAATAATTATAATTAGTTTTTAAAGGTTTGATATAAAGTTAATAAATTATTTATAATAAACTTATATTATTTCTATATTAATAATATATAAAATAACCTTTTAAACTCTTTTTAATAAAAAAGTTAGTATAAGTTTAGTAATTTTATTATATTTTTTTTATAAATAAGTTAGTATTTAGTTTTAAGCTATATTAACTATAATATTAACTTAGTTTTTTATTATAAACTTACTATAATAAATAAAGAAATTATAATAACTTTACAAAAAGCTATAGTTTTTTATATTAATATTTATTATTATTATATTATTTATTATACCTATACTTTAAGCTTAATATATTATTATAAAAAGAGGTAAATAAATATCATAAAACTTTTTATTAACTTTTTAAGTTAATTTAAGTTAATTCTATAGTATTATTATAGTGTAAGCGAAATTATAAAAGTTTTTCCTAGTTAATTTATATAGCTATAAGCTTATTTTTTTATTTTTATATATAAATAAATTTTATAAAAAATAAAAAGTAGCTTATAAGCCTTTATTAACTATATTAATTTATTAATAAACTTAGTAAATATATAAAGAAAATTGTTTTTTTCTTTATAACTATTTATAACTATATAAATTATCAATTTAAAACTTATTACTTATAATATTAAATAAATGAAATAAAATTTAAAAAAATTTAAAAAAAATTATTTATATTTTATAAGCTAAAATTTAATATATTTTAAATATTAAAAAGTATATATTAAGCTTTTAATATAAAAATAAAGCCTATAGCTACTTACTATAGCATTATAAAGACCTTTTAACTACTAGCTTATTAAACCCACTACCTTAGTATTTTATAGGGTAAAAGCCTGTATAAACCCCTTATTTCTAATAAAAAGAAATAATAATAGAGTAAAAAGCTATTAAAGATATTAATATAAAAAGGGAGGTAATTATAAAGACTTTATAATATTATTTATAGTAATAAATAATTATTAATATTTAATTATATATTTAATATATAAATTTTAAGTAATATATATATTAAGGAAAAAACTTAAAATAAATAAGCTTTAGTTAATATATTAGTTACTATATTACCTTTACTTAGTTACCTTATTAATACCTAATAAAGAGTAAAGAGAATTATTTAGTAATTTTAATAGACCTTTTATTTTACTTTATTAAAAATATAATTTAAATTATTAATTAAAATCTTATATTTTTAAAGGTTAGTAAAGTATATAAATATATTAATATTTTTAACTTTAATCGTTTTTTAACTATTATTTAAGAATTTGTTATAAAAGTAGTAGTATTTTAACTATATTTTATTATTTACTTTATAATTTAAAGCTTTAAAAAGTTTTTATTTTTTTTATAGCTTTTTTAGCTTTTTTAATTAAATAATTTATTTTTTAATTATTTAGTTTTTTTTATAGAAACTTTAAAAACTTTAATTTATTTCTTTAAATATAAAAGTATCAATAATTAAAATATTACTTTATAAACTTTTTATAAATTAATAAAGTATTAATAAAAAGTTAAAAAATAATAATTTCTTTTAAAAATTATAAAACAAATTTAAAGTTCTATATTATTTTTAAATAATGAAATTAAAGATTTAAAATTATTAAATATTAATTAAGTAGTTAAATAAAGGTAATATAGTACTTAATATATTAATTAAAGCTTACTTTTTTTAAGTTTTTATCTTAATATATATATTATTTAATGTTTATATATTAAGTATATAATTAAGCATTAGCGACTATTTATTACTATAGAATATTATTATAAGGTCCTTACATTTTATTTATAAACTTCTTACTATAGTTTTTTTATTTTATATAGAAACTATTTATAAATAATAACCTTTCTAAGTAAAATTACCTATAAAATGTATTTACTTAAACATTTCTTTAGTTTAACTAATCAGCTATTAAAGAAGACCAGGGGTATACGTATGTAAGTGTAGCCTTCTACGCACCAAAGGGATAATAATTTAAGGGTTTGACACGAACGGCTTAGGACCTATCAGGACCCACTAGTGATACCATCGCCCGTAGCTGATAAGATAAGAAGACCGGAAAAAAAAAGTGAAAAAAAGTTGCGAGATGTGATCGATATTCCTCGTCGCTGGTAATAATTTCTCCCGCTTTTCTGCCTGCAGGCAAGTCGCCACCTAACGTTTATATGACTCACAGAGGTGACGGTAAATCATCATGACAGTACATCGCCAGATTCGAAAAAGGAAAGACCTGTCAGAGGAAAGTTCAGTTTCAGATGACGAATTTGACGGAGAAGTGCTCGATGGTATCCTGTCGGAAAGCGAAGATGAGTCAGACCCCAATGACACGGCATCGAATGCTCATGAGAGTGGAAGTGAACTCGAAATTGAAGCACCAGGAGAAAACCTCAGAAAACTTGTCGACAGAACCGTGATGCTTGATCTTCAGACCACGTCGAAGCCAGAACCCCAATTTCGTGTCGTCCAGGATGCGAATGGCCGGCAAAGATATGAGTACGACGAGATTGATCCTGTTTACGATAGTGACGACACCGATGCGCAAGGTCCAGTCAATACTATCGGCAACATCCCTTTGTCATTTTATGACTCCTACCCCCACATCGGATATGACATCAATGGCAAAAAGATCATGCGCCCTGCCGCTGGCGAGGCCCTCGACGCCTTGCTAGATAGCATTGAGTTGCCCAAAGGTTGGACTGGCTTGACCGATCCAGAGACGGGCAAACCGCTCAAATTAAGTCAGGATGAACTTGAGCTGTTGCGCAGGCTTCAAGTGGGCGAAGTCCCCGTTCAAGATCATGATATTTATCCTGTATGATTGTCCCGATTACTCCAAGATTGTTATTCAATGGCTAACAGGGGACTCACAGGACATAGTCCCGTACTTCACAGGCATTGAAGAAGTGATGCCACTAAGCGCTGCCCCAGAACCCAAGCGACGATTTGTTCCCTCTAAGCATGAAGCTAAGAGAATAGCTCAGCTCGTCCGTGCAATTAAGGAAGGGCGTATTCTTCCACACAAGCCCTCCGACACGAAGAACGAGGACGAAAAAGACGAAGACGGAATGCATTACGACATTTGGGCCAATGAAAAGCCTAGGGATCCTCATATAATGAATGTTCCAGCACCAAAGCTAGCACCACCAGGATACGACTTGAGTTATAACCCTCCTGAAGAGTATTTACCCACGGCAGATGAGAAAACGGTTTGGGAAGAGACCGAGCCAGAAGAAAGAGACAAAGAATATCTTCCGACCAAGTTTGATTCTCTGCGTATCGTCCCTGGTTATGGTCAATTTGTCAAGGAACGATTTGAGAGATGCCTGGACTTATACCTCGCCCCGAGAGTACGGAAGAACAGACTCAATATCGATCCTAATTCTTTGCTGCCGCAATTGCCGAAACCAGAGGACCTCAAGCCATTTCCCACCATGTGTCAAACGATTTTTAGAGGCCATGAGGGACGTGTGCGGTCAGTTTCTTTCAGCCCGGATGGAGAATGGCTTGCTACTGGTGGCGATGACGGAACTGTGCGCGTCTGGGCTATGAACGGGCATCAAGAGTGGATGGTAAAGCTCAGTGCTGATGAAGCTGTCGACGTTGTTAAGTGGCGGCCAAATTCGGGAATTTTCATTCTTGCTGCCGCCAGTGGTGAAGATCTGTTCTTCATGGTCCCCCCTCTCTGCAGTGAAGCAACAGATAGGTCCAGCCGTGCTATTTTAGATGCTGGATTTGGTTACGATGTAACTTCTGGGCCATCTGGAAGCGCTGCCACGAGAGAAAACTCCGCAAAGTGGTCAAGACCTGGACATAAGCTTGAGGAATCTGGTGTTTTACTGAAGGCCAGCGTCAGATCCGCAATCAAGACTTTGCACTGGCACAGACGCGGCGACTTTATATGCTCTGTATCTCCAACGGGACAGCGAAGCTCTGTGGCAATCCATACGCTTTCCAAACACTTAAGCCAAGTTCCGTTTCGGCGCTTGCCCGGTCTTGCACAAACAGCCCAGTTTCACCCGTCTCGTCCACTTTTCTTTGTTGCCACACAAAGAATGATACGCTGCTATGACTTACAAAAGCAGGAACTTGTCAAGGTTCTGCAACCAGGAGCTCGATGGATATCATCCTTCGACATCCATCCTGGCGGTGACAATCTTATCGTCGGTTCGTATGATCGTCGGTTGCTCTGGCATGACCTGGACCTCTCCAACAGGCCATATAAAACGATGAGGTTCCACGACGAGGCTATCCGTGCAGTCAAATACCACAAGACGCTGCCACTTTTTGCGGATGCTAGCGATGACGGCTCTTTGCAAATATTCCATGGCAAAGTGGTCAGCGACTTGATGGAAAATGCCAGAATTGTGCCAGTGAAGATGTTAAAGGGTCATTCGATCGTGAACAAGCTGGGGGTCATGGATATTGACTGGCATCCTCGTCATCCGTGGTGCTCAAGTGCTGGTGCAGATGGACTATGTAGATTATGGACTTAGATTGCTTAGTTTTAAAAGAAACCCTCATTTGAAAGCGTATGATCTCTTTTTTGATTTATTGCGAATTAACCATCAACCTGTCTTGTTTATATCAGTTTCTTTTCGACGGGTATATAAATCGACTATATTTATACCATCGATAGTTTATTGGCCGACACTAGGAACTGATCGGGGGCTAGAAGATTGAGGTTTGATAAGCAATGCGTTATCATTGCGAGGTCAATTTGCAAATACAGAATACTAACGAATTACTGAGACCGCACACAGCTCTAGGATCGCTCCTCCATTCATGTTAAACGAAAGTCCACTAGTTGTTGCCATTGAAATATGATGACTTGCTGAGAATACCGTTCTTGCAGTGTCTGCTTACTCTCAGTTATAGCTCTTTTTCAATCTCTTCAGCTTTCTCTTGTGCAGCTTCTCCTCCAAGTCTCAATTGCTCCAACGCCCACTTCATCCCTTTCGTAGCTACTCCTCGCAATTGGGCGAATACCGTCCCAGCAGGAGTTGACGTGCCATACTTGAAATACGTGGATTGCTGGCGTGCAAGAGCTTTAAGCTCTTCGAGTTTAGAGCCTTGCGGAACAGGCACACCGTAGCTGTCAAGATATGCTTTAAGCTCAGATTCGGTCCACGATTTGTATGCTTCTTTCTGCGCAGATGCAGCAGCGGATGCGAGGTAGTTGGTGGCGGAAGCGAACTGACTTCCGCCAGCGCTAGCTGCAGACGAATATGCTGATGACGCAGCGTTTGCAAATTCTTCTCTTGTAGCATCCTTCTTCTGTGCTGCCTTTTTGGCTACATCATCGCCTAGATTGGAGAGATATGCCTTCAGCTGATCGTAACTCAGATCGTCAAACGTCCAAGCTTGATAGCCCGAAGCCGCTTTATAAGCATGCTTCCGAACGGTGACCCGCAAGGAATCTGCAGTCGACCCTTGAGGTACCGGGATTCCGCGAGCATCCAAGTAAGCCTTAAGTCGACTTTCCGACCACGTACTGATTGCCCGATTGAAAGCTTCCTCCGCTGCAAGTGAAGCGCTGTCGGTAGCTTTGGCAAATTCGTTCTGAGCATTTGATGTTGCTGCTCCAAAGGCCGAGCTCGCCTTAGCTTGCAAATCATCTCCCATTATCTTGGCTCGTTGTTTGCGAACCAGTGACCTAAGCTCGTTTTCCTTTGTGCCCTGCGGAACAGGAATGTTGTTCTTATCGCAGAAATCCTTCAACTGAGAATGGCCCCAGGCATCAATTACACTATCGGTAAGAGTGGCGAAAGCCGCCTGTGCGCTGGCGCTGGCGCTGGCAGCTTGTTGCCTAGCTTTGAGAAAGCCTAGCCGAGAGTTGCGGCGCACGGCTGCGATTAATTTGTCGCGCGTTGAAGGCTGTGGAACAGGAATGCCGTACTTATCCAGCCAGGCCTTGAAGTCTGAGTCGCTCCAGGACTGATACAACCAATTGCCTGGATAAGCAGCGGTCTCACCTGCTTTCTTGGCGGCTTTTTCATACCCAAGACGAGCTTTCTGCAAGATGCTGTCTCGTTGTCTTGGTTGTGGTACTGTATTTCCGTCAAATAATCAGCGTTCTCGGTAAGCAAGTAAAGATCATAGAATTGACATATATGCTCACTTTGCCGAATAGCATACAATACATACCTGGTATACCTTGCTTGTCGCAAAACGCCTTTAGTTGACTGTCAGACCATGTGTCCAAAATCCAGTCCTTGGCGTTTGCCCATGCCTGTATAGCAGCGTCCTCAGTCTCGTACCAGTTGGACTTGACCTGCGACAACAGGCTATCCTTGGATGCTTCGGCTGCTATTTGTACATCTTGACCCTTTTCTCGCAGGTACGCAGTCAGCTCTGCGATGCCCCAACGACTGTATGGCTGGACGACAACATCATTCCAGTGACTTTCGACTAGGGCCTCTAGGTCTTTGCGGTCAGATGCGGCAGGATAGGAAATGTCATGATCAGTAAGCCATCGCTCAAGCTCGGTCTGATGCCATTTGTTGTATACTATGGCCACACGATATTAGTTTCATGTAGTCTGATGGTACTGATTTCAACGATAACTTGGTAACCCAGGACAGATAGACGAACTTGCTTTCGAGCCTGGAAACCAACTGCTCGCAGTAGCACTAGAGAAGAGCAAGCAAGCCGCAAAGACAAGACTGGAACACTTCATTTTTTTTTAAAAAAAAAAGAGAGAAAGCTGTATTGGAATTTAACGGCTTGAGTTTTGAGATCTCTGGGCTCTTGCAACTTGAACACTCCAAGAAATCATGGAGATCCGAGGATGAATGAGGAGAGATAAAGGGATAAAATGAGGGCCGAGAAAATAATGGAGGGATCAGGTTGTAGGAAACTTGAAATCGCGTCCGCAGAGCTGCCGTAGTGATGACGACGTAGGCGGTGCTTGAGCACCGGGGCAATGAGACACACATAAGAGCAGTGGCGGGCGTGTCAATGACGTCACCGCATGGTAGTGAATGCAAGTAGCTGTTTGAGCGGGGCTATCCAGAAACAGGAGTATCTTGGAAGGTGCTCTTGAGTTGAACTTTGCCTACTGGCCACAACGTCGCCGTTACGCCAATGTGACGGCATGCTGGAGCATTGGTCTGTTCTTGGAAAACTACGAAAGCGGATTGGGGGAGTCTAGCTATCTAAGTACTGGTGCCACGCCTCTCCCAACCCCCTTGTCGATTCTAAATTACACACTAACTTACATTCTACTATTAGTACTAAAGTATATATATATATTACTATTCACTCTGATAGTAATATGAGAAGAAACTTTTTTTAATGTAATACAACATCGAGGAATTGTGGGCGGTACGTGGGTGTAGCCTTTTCGGCATGAAGGGGATTAGTTGACTCATGTTATTTTGTTGTAATTCAAAGATGGCAACCATTATTCATAGCGACGTCGTTTCTTATTGACATTTGAGGCTAACCAATTAGCCCACTGATGATGCCTTTGTACTCATTGCTGGACACACGAGAGGTGCACATTAAACCCGTCTATTGCTTACAATATGTCCTGCTGCCCATTTACCAACTGGCTGTGCAAAGTTCCATAGGCCACGTGAATGGCAGCAGCGGTATGGAATATAAGCCCGATACTTGGGCAGACAAGACGTTGCATTAAGCGTAGAAATTGACGGTCTAGGTCAAATTCATTAGCTAGCCGCTATGGATGAAAGTACGGGAGGGCGAGACACAGGAAAGAGGTAGGACACTTACATCTTTCTTCTTGGCTTGTACTTCGGCAATAGCATCGACGTAATGTTCATGGCCGATTTTGTTCTTGCCCGACCGTAAGGCTATCATGCCGGCTTCAACACATACAGCTTTTAACATTGCTCCACCAAACTCATCAGTGCTTCTTGCGAGCTCTCCCCAGTTGACTCCCGGATCGACCCTCATCTTCCTAGAGTGTATCTTAAGGATTTGAGCTCGAGCTTCTTCGTTAGGTAAAGGAAATTCAATCTTTCGATCGAGTCGACCGGATCGAAGTAGAGCAGGATCAAGGACATCAACACGGTTTGTGGCAGCGAGGACCTTAATGCGATCATCGGAGGCGAACCCATCTAGCTGATTCAAAAGCTCGAGCATTGTCCTTTGCACCTCACGATCACCGCTTTTCTCGCTATCGAATCTCTTCGTGCCCACGGCATCCAACTCGTCGATGAAAATTATGGCTGGTGCCTTTTCTTTTGCGAGTGCGAAGCAGTCACGAACTAGCTTCGCCCCATCGCCGATGAACATTTGTACAAGCTGAGGTCCTGCTAGTTTGAGAAACGTCGCATCGGTCTGCGCAGCACAAGCTCTAGCCAAAAGCGTCTTGCCAGTACCGGGTGGTCCGTACATTAAAGCACCTAGAAAATGGTTAGCGACCCTGGTATGTTTGCCATTACAGCTGCCGTCACAAAGTATAAATGATATATCCTAGAACACAGAACTTGATATGTTTACCGTCTGTCTTTCGTACCTTTAGGGGCCTTAATTCCAATTTTTTTAAACCTATCGGCCTCTTTCATTGGCCACACGATAGCTTCAACCAGTTCTTCAATTTGCTTGTCCAAACCACCAACATCAGTGTATTGCTCAGTGGGCTTCTCGTCGACCTCCATGGCTTTCACTCTGCTATCGTACTCTGCTGGCAGGGTGTCCAGAATGAGATAGGAGTCTTTGTTGACGCCAATAAGGTCGGCAGGTTTCAATTTGTCGGAATCAACCAGACCAATAAGTGGCAAGAAAATGGTTTGGCGAGTCGACGTTTTTATAACGGCAGATTTTCCCACACGGATTGCGTCTAGATCAATATTTGCACCTTCTTCGGATGATTCCGCCGTGGGATCGAGATCCAGTAATTCCACGACATTGCCTACAAGATATGGAAGTTGCCTAATACCGGTGAGTTTGTGAACACAAAAGAAAATTACTGGTAGGAGTTGTGAATTGTACCTGTTGTTTGCTATTTTGTCCACATTGTCCTTAATCTTTTCACTCATTGCTGCCTTCTCGTGTGAAAGGCGCGAGAGTTCACTCTTCATGATTCTGGAATCGTTCTCTAGGAGCCTCTTTCGTGTCAAAATGTCTTGTGTACCAAGACTCAATATTTCTTCATCCAGGATGTCGCCATCGCCATCACCATCTTGGTGCTTAATCCCCTCAAAGATGCCTTCTTGCCTCTTGCTATCTTTGTCTCTGCGGTCAAGATCGTCGAGTTCCTCGAGGGTTGACATTATGGCTTCGGCTATAGACGCACTACGCAGCAAATTTCGGATAGTATCGTCTGCGTAGGAAGCTGTTTCAAACCCGTTCTCCTTGTTACTTGATTATCTTGTGATCCGGGTCGTGGTAGCGGTCGAATGAGGTGAGGTCTGTTAAATCGGCGAAGGGTTGGGGATGAGCTTAAGTTAATCGTACTGTGGACACCAAAGGATTGAGCGGCCCGGGGTGTACGTCCCTACCTAAGTAGGTACTAATCTAGGCAGGAACCGTGCCATGCAATCCTGCTGTGACTTAGTCATCATCCTATCTACCTAGCTAGGTTGCGGGTCCGTTGAAATTCATGATCTGGAGCGATTAATCCAAACTCGGACACTTTTTTCCGATTCAAGTTTGCAAGTACCAACGAAGGCCTAGCGACCCGATCGGCCACTCGGTCTCCTCAAAATTGAAGCAATACATGTTCGTTTTCCGAAGGCCTACAGGATGATACAGACTCCGGCTTATGCAGCGCGACCATGCCTACGGCTCCTGTCCTTCTGGCAAAAACGGGTTGGATATAGCGAAGGCACCGTCGCAACCAATGCTACAATCATAAGTCGTTCTATTGTCAGTAATAGTAACGAATACGATGCCACGCTGGCTACAACGAAACCTTGGAGCGCTAGACCTGTTGAAACTAGAAAAAGCCAGTTAATTCGAACCTACACATCTCTGCTACGAACGACGCCACTCATCTTGTTCTTCCAACATAACAACTTAACAGCGGTGGAATGGGCAGCTGTAAGAAGAGAGTTGAAAAAAGCCTTGGAAGCCGTTCCGCAACCTGTTGGAATGGATAGCTTGGGTTCTCATCTTCTATCTCAGATGCAACTTCAAGTTGTGCGAACCAACATGTTGAGTGTCGCACTGAAAATTGTCGAGTTTCACAGACCTGGCGGTCCAACGACTCCAAGAATTGCAGAATGGTCAGGCGCTGGAGCGCCCACACATGATCTATCAGACGTGGCTTATAAGGCTGCACGGAATGCCAAAATCTCGCCCGATTCTGCGTATGCGCAATTGGAGCCATTGTTGGTTGGCCCTCTGGCAGCACTTATTTTACCTACAGTCTCACCTACACATCTGGCCGCTGCCCTTTCTGTGTTGGCGCCAGTATCGGGAAAATTTCAGGCACCAACGCGGAAAAAAAGCCCAGGATATCATGATCCTATCTGTCAGAATGGGCTGGCCAAGCTGCTGCTCGTTGGTGGGCGGATCGAGGGTAAAATTTTTGATCAGTCTGGGCTGCATTGGGTCGGTAGCATTAATGGTGGTATGGAAGGGTTGCGTTCGCAGCTTGTAGGTATCCTACAAGGGGCAGGTTTGGAGATTGCTATGAGCCTTGAGAGGGGTAGCAGGAGTCTTTGGCTAGCGCTGGACGGAAGGAGATTTCAGCTTGATAATCAGGACAAGGAAGACTAGCTGCAAAAACGGATTATTAAGTTAGAAATCAGGTTGACCGGTTACAATGTAGGTCCTTACCTTTATTAAAACACACTTTCTATAAATGTCTTTTGACATCTATTCTTTTAAATTAAAACTAATATCAATTAATTTTTTAGAAAATAATGCTATTTAAAATTAGAAGTTTTACTGTTAAGTGTAAATTAAGTACTTAGGTATAAGCAATATAGTAACTAATATATTAACTAAATCTTACTTTTTTAAGCTTTCCTTAGTAATAATATAGTAATTATAAAGCTTTTAATTATTTAAAATAATACTATAGATAATTAAAGCAGTCTTTAATTTATATTAGAAATATAATAAAGAATTGATATTAAAGCTTAATAAGTTTAAACTAAAGCGTAATAAATGTAATGGATTTAAGCTAGTAGCTTAGATCCTAAATAGGCGGAGCTATAATAGGCTTATTAGCTTTTATTAAAAATAACAGCTATTTTTAGAAGACCTCATCTACTATAAGGACCTTTAACAGGCCTTATAACGACCCTAACCCTAACCTCTATAGAGACCTTAAAGGGGGTCTTTAGGTTAAAAGCTAGCGACAGTGCGTGTAATATATATATATATATATATATAGTAAGTGTAAAAATAGATATTTTAGCTAAAAGCTTATAGCTATAAGCGCCTTACTTTTCTAGCCTTTTTACCCTTAATTATATACTTTAATAGCTAATATATACTTAATTAAGAAGTTAATAAACTATTAGCTTTAATAATTAATTTTTATAGTAATAAAGTATATTAATTAAATTTTAATTAAAGATTTAAACTATATTATTTAGTAGCTATAAAGCCTTAAGTTATATAATTTATAAGCTATTTTAAAAAAGAAAATAAAAGGTCTTTAAAATTAAATTATATAAAGACTAAAGGTTATAAAAAGGAAATATAAGGAGTTTTATTATTATTAAAATAAAGGGAATTTTTCTATATAAATTTTTTAATTTTTAGATTTTTAAGATTTTTCTATATATAGATTTTTACTAAGTAAAATTTTTAATATATATATTAATAAGTTAGTTATATAGCTATAAGTCTATTTTTTTATTTTCCTATATAAATACATTTTATAGAAAATAAAAAGTAATTTATAAGCTTTTACTAGCTATATAAATTTACTAATAGGCTTAATAAATATATAAAAAAGAACACTTATCTCTTTATAGCTATTTATAATTATATAAACTATTAATTAAATCTACTATCTATAACGTTAAATAAATTAAATAAAATCTAAGAAAATTTATTTATATTTTATAAGCTAGAATTTAATGTATTTTATATATTAAAAAGCGTATATTAAGCTTTTAATATAAAAATAAGGCCTATAGTAACTGCTATAGTGTTATAGAGACCTTTTAACTACTAGCTTACTAAGCCTTACTACCTTAGTATTTTAAAGGGTAAAAGCCTTTATAAACCCTTTATTTTTAATAAATTATAAACTTAAAAGCACTTTTTAAGTACTAAAAAATTCACTAAATTTTATAAAATAAAGAGAAAATTTACTAAAAATTATTTAAATTTTCTATATTAAGGTATAAACCTAAAGAAAGACTTAAAAGCTATTATTCCTTTTATAAAAATAAAATAAATTTACTAAAAAAAGTCTTCCTTTCTATAAAATAAAGAGAAATATAGTATAAAAGAAATTCTACTTCTATAAAAATAAAATCTATAAATTATAGAAGTATTTCTACTTTTATAAAAAAAAAAGATATAGAAAACTTCTATTTTTATAAAAAGAGTATAAAGGTATTCCCTTTTATAAAAAGGAAATATTATAAAAGCTTTCCTTATATAAAGGCTTTAAAAATATTTTTATTTTTAAAGGCTAAGACCTATAAATAAAAGCTTTTATAAGTATTTTTTTTTTATAAATTCTTACTTTATAGAGCTTTTCCTTTCTTTATAATTTAGTAGCTATAGACTTTATAAACTTAAGGCCTTAAGCTAAGAGCTAAGAGTAGGTTTAGGTTAATTCTATAAACTAATAAATTGCTGCTTAAAATAATAATATCTTTAATATTCTATAAAAATTAGAAAATTTAGCTATAACTATAGTTAATAACCTAGTAAATAAGCTAGTAAATATACTATTAAAAGATCTTAATTTTAGTAGAAGTATAAGCTAAAATAAGGCTTTTAATATATTAAATTTTTATAATAACTCTATTATTAAGGAATTTAATAAAAGGGTTTATAGCTTCCTAAAGACTATAAGGCTAAAGGGACTAGAAAATTATAATTAATAGAAATAAGCCTTAGTAATCTAATTTAAGGCTTTAAAAATGCCTAATTTTCTAAATAATTTTAAGGGATTTTTTAGTAATTTAAGTGATTCTAACTAAGCTATTATTCTTATACTTCTAAGGGATAGCTATTTTAAAGGCCTTTAAGCCGCTATAATTTAGCAATAAAACCTAGTAGAAGCCTTTAGCCTTTTAGAAAGGCAGTATTCTTAAAGTGCTAAAATATAATGTAGCTCTCTATATTCCTAATTCTATAGCTTAAATTTCTAAGGCTTTAAGGGATCTTTAAAGGCTTTTAATACTTTATTTAATAATTTATTAACTAAACTAGTAATTTTTAGCATTTCTATAGAATCTATAGATTAAATAAATTAATATTTATAAGTATTAAAATCTACTTTTCCTTAGTAGGTAGAAAGGCAATAATTTACTATAAGAACTAATAAAGCCTTAAGGATCTCTATAGAGGCACTAAATTTATACTTTTTAATAGCAGACCTACTAAAAGAGTAGTGAGATAAGAGCTTTACTATAGCTAAAGCTTTAAATTATAAAGCTATAAGCTCTAAGGAATTTATATATAGGGGTTCTAAAGAAAATAAGACCTTTAATTCTTATATAAATAAGAATAATAAGAAGAATAATCCCTAAGAAAATAAAGGAAATTCTAAGTCCTCTTTTAATAAAAAGAAAGGTAAAACCTAGTCTAAGAAATCCTCTAAAAAGGCTAAGGATAAGGCTTAAAAGGGCGCATTTATATTAGGTAATTTTAACTTTACTAATAGCTTTTTAAAGCTTTTTAGTAGACTTAGTAGCCTTAGTGCTAGTAGCGAATCCACTAATTTTAGTGATTTTAGCAGTGTTATTAGCACTAAGAAAGACCTAGAGCATAAAAAACCCTCTAAGGCCTTTAATTTTAATTATAAAGTAATAAAAAACTCCCTTCTTTATAATATAGGCTTTATAGTGTATTTAGTTAATTTTAAAAAGCACTTTATAAGCTATATTCCTTATAAAAAGGGGGAAGCTAAGCCTATCTCTACTAATAGAGAACCTATATATCTTAAGGGATATAGAAAAGCTAAATTCCTAGTGCTTTACTAGTAAAATCCTAATAAATATAGGCCTTTAATTCTTTAAGACGTGCTATATTTTCTAAGTTTAAATATAAATATAGTTAGTAAATTAAAGCACTATTTAATAGGAGGATATATAAGTAAAAATACTCTATATTTAGCTAATAGGTCTTATATTAGTCTTTTAAATATTAAGAAATATAGTTTTTTCTTTTAAATAAAAGACTTATATACACCCTTTTTAAAATTACTTAATAGCTTTTATAGTTACTATAATAGTTATTTTAACTATTAGGTTTTTAGCTACCCTATAGAGGTTAAAATCCCTCTTTAAGAGCCTTTATAAGCTAAGGAAGCTATTAAAATTAAAGAATTAAGGGATTTTAATTTAAAACCCCTTAATACTATAGCCCCTTCTTCCCTAATACCTATAGCCCTAAGCTAGGTCCCTTATTTCCCTAATTTAGCACCTAATTCCTTTAAATTAAGGCCTAATTCTTAAGGGGTATAATAGGCTTTAGCAGACCCTTTTACTATATTTTTAGAGGCTTTAAAAGACCTAAAAATAATAGAAGGTCTTTTAAAGCCTCTAGGACTGTAGACGCCTTAATAAAAGGCCTGTAGATCCTTTAATAAAGCCTAGTAGAGAGCTATAAAAGAAGGCCTTATAGGGCCTAAAAAGTTAAGCTTAAGTGCTAAAAGTTAACCTTTAAAGCTTAATTTATACTAAAAATTACTAAGACTAGCTAGAATTTAATATATTTAGTTAAAGTATTTAGAGATTAACCTTTTAAAGAAAATAAGCTTATTAGCTAAGGGAATACTAAATTTTACTAATATTAAAAATAAGGATTTTAATTGCTTAATCTATATTTAAACTAAGGTAGTTAAAAGACTTAGTAAAAATTTAATTCTTAACCCTTTTAAAGCTTTAAATAGGCTAGAGAGAGATATAGTAAAAATCAGCCCTACCTTTTATAATAAGCAATAAATCTACTTATTTTTAGTAGATTAAAAAACTAAATTTAAGTAGGTTTTATAAATGCTTAATAAAGAGGGACCTACTGTATTTTTAGCTATTAAAAGCTTCTTTAGATCCCTAAAGAATGAGTTTAGTACCTACCCTAAATATCTATATTTTAATAGAGGTAAAGAAATTAATTTTGCTTTATAGGGCTAGCTAGCTAAAAAGGGGATAAAATTTACAACCTCTTTCCCTTATATTTATAAGCAAAATAAATTAGCTAAGCGTTCTATTTATGTTATTTTAGATAGATTATAGGCTACCCTACACTGGTCTAGTTTGCTGTTATTTTTATAGAATTTCGTTCTTTTTTTAGTTATAAATTCTATAAATTTATTAGTAAATTTAACTAAACTAGCGTGCCCAGTATAATTATTAGCTAACGACTTTAATAGGCCCTTTATGCCTAATTATAGCTTTTTTAAAGCTATAGGCTTTTATTATAAGGTCTTAATTCCTTTAGAAAAAAGACCTAAAGCTTAAAAGCTAGCCTTTAAAATAGTGCTTAGCAGGCTACTTACTATAGTAGGTTCTAAGACCTATATAGTATATATTCCCTCTAAAAGGCTTATAATAAAAACTAGCTTTCTTAGAATTATAGAACCTATAGGCCCTATTTTTAATGGCCTCCTTAGGCTTTCTATAGGGAATAATAGCTCTTTAGAGGGGGATTTCCCTAATAAAAATGCCCTAAAACCCTCTATAATTATAGAGGGGGCTAAGGCAAATTTAAAACCCTCTAATCCTCTAATAGGGAGTAATTCCTTAAAGGGGGAAAAATAACTAAATAAGGTTATTCTTAGTAATAAGGATTACCCTATACCTTATAATTAAATAGTTAGAAATAAGCTTAGCTAAGCCCTTAGTCCTAGGGATTAAAATTCACTAAATTTAACGTAATTTAAGCCCGAAAAAATCGATTTAAACCCAGATAAAATAGATATTAATATAGGGGCTCTTGTATATTAAATCTACTATAAGGCACAACTTAAAGCAAAAGAAAATATACTTAAAAGTGAGCTTAAGACCTAGAAGTAAGCTTTACATTCACTAAATAAAGCTAAATGGCTTAAAGCGATTTTTAGTGAATTTAAGCAACTTCTAAAGGCTGGAACCTTTAAATTTATAGATGTTGAAAATAACAGCTATTTTCAGGAGACCTCATCCACTATAAGGACCTTCAACAGGCCTTATAACGACCCTAACCCTGACCTCTATAGAGACCTTATAGAGGGTCTTTAGGTTAAAAGCTAGCGACAGTGCGTGTAATACACATATATATATACGCGTAGTAAGCGCAAAAATAGACGTTTTAGCTAAAAGCTTACAGCTATAAGCGCCCCACTTTTCTAGCCTTTTCGCCCTTAATTACACGCTTTAATAGCTAGTGTACGCTTAATTAAGAAGCTAATAAACTATTAGCCTTAGTAATTAATTTTTATAGTAATAAAGTACACTAGCTAAATTTTAATTAAAGATTTAGGCTACGCTACTTAGCAGCTATAAAGCCTTAGGTTATATAATTTATAGGCTACTTTAAAGGAGGAAATAAAAGGTCTTTAAAATTAAATTATATAAAGACTAAAGGTTATAAAAAGGAAATATAAGGAGTTTTATTATTACTAAAGTAAAGGGAATTTTTCTATATAAATTTCCTAATTTTTATATTTTAAGGATTTTTCTATATATAGATTTTTACTAAATAAAATTTTTAGTATATATATTAGTAGGTTAGTTATATAGCTATAAATCTATTTTTTTATTTTCCTATATAAATAAATTTTATAGAAAATAAAAAGTAGTTTATAAGCCCTTACTAGCTATATAAATCTACTAATAAGCTTAGTAAGTATATAAGGAAAAACACTTATCTCTTTATAGCTGCCTATAACTATATAGACTATTAATTAAACCTACTACCTATAATATTAAATAAATTAGATAAAATCTAAGAAAATTTACTTATATTTTATAAGCTAGAATTTAGTGTATTTTATATGCTAAAAAGCGTGTATTAAGCTTTTAATGTAGAAATAAGGCCTATAGTAACTGCTATAGCGCTGTAGAGACCTTTTAACCACTAGCTTACTAAGCCTTACTACCTTAGTATTTTAGAGGGCAAAAGCCTCTATAAACCCTTTATTTCTAATAAATTATAAGCCTAAAAGCACTTTTTAAGTATTAAAAAATTCACTAAATTTTATAGAATAAAGAGAAAATTTACTAGAAATTTTTTAAATTTTTTATATTAAGGTATAGACTTAAAGAAAAACTTAAAAGCTATTATTTCTTTTATAAAAATAGAATAAATTTGCTAAAAGAAGTCTTCCTTTCTATAAAATAGAGAGAAATATAGTATAAAAGAAATTTTACTTCTATAAAAATAAAATCTATAAATTATAAAAGCATTCCTACTTCTATAAAAAGGAAAAGATATAGAAAACTTCTATTTCTATAAAAAGAGTATAAAGGTATTCCCCTCTATAAAAAGGAAATATTATAGAAGCTTTCCTTCTATAAAGGCCTTAGAAACATTTCTATTTTTAAAGGTTAAGACCTATAAATAAAAGCTTTTATAGGTATTTTTTTTTTATAAATTTCTACTTTATAAAGCTTTTCCTTTCTTTATAATTTAGCAGCTATAAACTCTATAAACTTAGGGCCTTAGGCTAAGAGCTAAGAGTAGGTTTAGGTTAATTCTATAAACTAGTAAATTGCTGCTTAGAATAATAATATCTCTAATATTCTATAAAAATTAAAAGATTTAGCTATAACTATAGCTAATAACCTAATAAATAAGCTAGTAAATACACTATTAAAAGATCCTAATTCTAATGGGAGTGTAAGCTAAAATAAGGCTTTTAATATATTAAATTTCTATAATAACTCTATTATTAAGGAATTTAATAAAAGGGTTTATAGCTTTTTAAAGGCTATAAAGCTAAAGGGACTAGAAAATTATAATTAATAGAAATAAGCCCTAGTAATCTAATTTAAGGCTTTAAAAATGCTTAATTTTCTAGATAATTCTAAGGGATTTTCTAGTAATTTAAGTGATCTTAACTAAGCTATTATTCTTATACTTCTAAAAGATAGCTATTTTAAAGGCCCTTAAGCTGCTATAATTTAGTAATAAAACCTAGTAAAAGCCTTTAGCCTTTTAAAAAGGCAGTATTTTTAGAGTGCTAAAATATAATATAGCTTTTTATATTCCTAATTCTATAGCTTAAATTTCTAAGGCTTTAAGGGATCTTTAAAGGCTTTTAATGCTTTATTTAATAATTTATTAGCTAAACTAGTAATTTCTAGCGTTTCTATAGAATCTATAGATTAAGTAAATTAATATTTATAAGCATTAAAATCTACTTTTCCTTAATAGGTAAAAAGGTAACGATTTACTATAAGGACTAATAGAGCTCTAAGGATCCCTATAGAGGCACTAAATTTATAATTTTTAATGGCAGACCTGCTAGAAAAGTAGCGAAATAAAAGCTCTACTATAGCTAAAGCTTTAAATTATAGAGCTATAAGCTCTAAGGAATCTATATATAGGGGCTCTAAAGAAAATAAAACCTCTAATTCTTATAAAAATAAAAATAATAAGAAGAATAACCCCTAAGAAAATAAGGGAAATTCTAAGTCCTTTTTTAATAAAAAAAAAGGCAAAACCTAGTCTAAGAAATCCTCTAAAAAGGCTAAGGATAAGGCTTAAAAGGGCGCATTTATGCTAAGCAATTTTAACCTTACTAATAGCTCTTTAGAGCTTCTTAGCAGACCTAATAGCCTTAGTGCTAGCAGCGAATCCACTAATTTTAGTAATTCTAGCAGTATTATTAGTACTAAAAAAGACCTAAAGAATAAAAAACCCTTTAAAGCCTTTAATTTTAATTATAAAGTAATAAAGAACTCCCTTCTTTACAATATAGGCTCTACAGTGTATTTAGTTAATTCTAAAGAGCACTTTATAAGCTATATTCCTTATAAAAAGGGGGAAGCTAAGCCTGTCTCTACTAGTAGGGGACCTATATATCCTAAGGGATATAGATGTGATGGGCTAGGTCTTTAACCTAGCCTAGCTTAGCCTGCAGCTGGCGGCGGTTGCCAAGCCCTGCGTACAACCGGCAATATAAGTGTTAATTAACCAGAGACCTGCAACTCTAATCAATACATATCCTTTTATCCTAGCTACTAGTGCAGCTAGTACGCAGCTGGCAAAGGATATGCTAACCCTACTATATCTACGCCTAACACTTGTAATAGCCTAATTAGGCTAAACTATAATAGTTAATTAGATTTCTAGGTTATAGGTTCGAGTCCTGCTAGCTATATATAGTTACAACAGGCGTAGCGGGGACTTAGCTTAGGCTTATAAGACCTAATTAGGCAATAAGTGAGTCTTAGGGGATGTATAGGTATTGCTTAGAGGGTAGAGGTATGTGGGGCTAGTAGGGCGTTGTAGGGCCCTAGTAGGGAGCTATATAATGGGCTAGGTCTTTAACCTAGCCTAGCTTAGCTTGCAGCTAGCAGCGGTTGCTAAGCCTTGTATACAACCAGCAATATAAGTGTTAATTAACTAAAGACCCGCAACTCTAATTAATACATATCCTTTTATCCTAGCTACTAGTGCAGCTAGCACGTAGCTGGCAAAGGATGTGCTAACCCCACTATGTCTGCGCCTGACACTCGCGATGGCCCAATCGGGCTAGACCATAACAATAGAAAAGCTAAATTCCTAGTGCTTTACTAGTAAAATCCTAATAAATATTGGCCTTTAATTCTTTAAGATACGCTATATTTTCTAGGTTTAGATATAAATATAGTTAGTGAATTAAAGCACTATTTAGCAGGAGGATATATAAGTAAAAATGCTCTATATTTAGCTAATAGGTCTTATATTAATCTTTTAAATATTAAGAAACACAGCTTTTTCTTTTAAATAAAAGACTTATATACACCCCTTTTAAAATCACTTAGTAGCTCTTATAGCTACTATAATAGTTATTTTAACTATTAGGTTTTTAGCTACCCTATAGAGGTTAAAATCCCTCTTTAAAAGCCTTTATAGGCTAAGGAAGCTATTAAA